>ML108036.1:26445-120148 GCA_003697995.1 Taxidea taxus jeffersonii
TTCCTTCCTTCCTTCCTTCCTTCCTTCCTTCCTTCCTTCCTTCCTTCCTTCCTACCATCCTTCCTTCCAGTCTTCCCTCTACCCATCCAGAGTGTTATCTGGTCTTTTTCTGTTGAACCCCTAGCTACATCTCTATAACCAAGACATAGCATTTAATCTGCCCTTAAGATTAATTCATTCATCAAATATACACTAAAGCCTATAGAGAGTAGTGGGCAGTTAGGCAGTGATCTGAACATCTTCATTGGTGGCTGTGCTTATGTTGCAGGGCCTTCATAGTCTAGGCTTTTCTTTTCTTTTTTTTTTTTAATATTTTACTTATTTATTTGACAGAGAGAGAGAGATCACAAGTAGGCAGAGAGGCAGGCGGGGGCGGGGGGAGCAGGCTCCCTGCTGAGCAGAGAGCCTGATGCGGGGCTCGATCCCAGGACCCTGAGATCATGACCTGAGCTGAAGGCAGAGGCTTTAACCCACTGAGCCACCCAGGCGCCCCCAGTCTAGGCTTTTCTAATTAAATATCTGTTCATGTGCCCACTACTACTCTAAGGCAGATGACTGATGTACATGAGGATGTTTAGTCAGTGTTCTGCATTTTGGAAGTGATTAAATATATTAATTGTAAAGTATCATGCGAAGTATATAATACATATTATAGACAAGTATTCACATGGTTTTTGGTATCATGATCCCACTATTAAAAATGATTGAGCACCCCAAAGAATTATATATAACAATATTTACTGAGTTAGAAATTAAAACAGAGTAAAATCTTATTTCAAATAATAAACCTGCTATATAAATAGCAAATATAAAACCCACTGACATAAATGTATTTTAAGTGAAATAGAACTGTATTTCTCAAATAAAAAGGTAGGAAGAAGAGTGGCGTCATTTTATCTTTTTGCAAGGACATTTATGTTTAATACCTGGTTAATAGGAGACAGCTGGATTCTGTTTGTGCATCAACTTGTTATGATATCATACATCACATAGCCTCTGGAAAACTCCACTGTACCCTCTTGAGAAATGAGAATTAAAAGTCAAACAATGTCTTAGTATTATTATGAAAACAGTTTTGACCTCATGGACTCCTTGAAAAAGCCTGGAGAATGCCCAGAGGTTCTTGGACTACACTTGAGAAATGGTGTCAGAAACACACAATTCTATTTACTTCATGTTGCATCACATTGGATCGATTGAATTCAGAGACTTTTAATAATCTTATATCAAATAGGAAAATGATTTATTAATTTTGGTACATCTACCTTTTATAAATACATATTTAGAATATATTATGAATGCAGGGAAAACTTCCCAGTGTTTAAGTGTTATTTTGAATAGGGATTTTTTTTAAGATTTATTTATTTGAGAGAGAGAGAGAGAGAGAGAGAGAGTGAGTATGTGGAGGGAGGGGCAGAGAGATAGGAAAAAAGAGAATCTCAGGCAGATTCCATGCTGAGTGTGGGGACTGCTGTAGGGCTCAATCTCATGACCCCAAAATCATGACTTGAGCCAAAGCTAAGAGACATTTAAATGACTGAGCCACCCAGGCGCCCCTGAGTAAGGAATGTTTTAAATGTAATTTGAAAAAGGACATGTTCTATATATGTCAGTGAACTGTATAAAAAAGACATGTTATTGCCAAAATAGTGTTATAAAGATTACTTGGGCATATATTTATCTCTCTATTGAATGATGCTTATAATGCTGTGATTAAGTATATAGAACTTGTTGGAAGAGAATCTCATGTTTATTAAAATGCCTGAATATGGTACAGACACCTAAATAAGTAGCTGTCTTCATTATTAAATTGGAGAGCCTAACTTACCTAGGTTTTGTGGAATGGATTTTTCATGGGTATGTGATCTTTTAGGTAACATGCATCAGGAAGAGGAATCAGTATGCTGATTTTCTATCTGGATTCCCTATATTGATGCTTATGAAAGGGAAGAAAAATGTCATTACTTGATCTTCAAGATGACACAGAGAGGTTTACGCCACTTGAAACAGGCTTCAAAAATGTGCAAAATCAGGCCCGGTTTGTGATGTGATTTGATGGCCAGTAGCAACAGAGCTGCCTGTCTTCATGAGTGATTAAAGAGAATGGGAGTGAGATGGCAGGAACCACAAAGCCCTTACTGTCACCTGACAGATTTTTCCTCCAATTCAAGGAAGCCCTTCTGAGAGGCCCTTTATGTGAACCTAGTTCCCTTGCCAGAATCTATTTTGATTTTTTTTTTTTTTATCTTTGCTACTGGACTGAAAGTATAACTGCCATTTTCAATATGCCTCAATGCTGCTAATGACAAAGTTGCTTTGGGGAGCCAGATGATTAATTTGGACAATGCAAAACATGGAGGACCCAAGTTAGGAACACTCTGTAGGAATTTGCCTTATTTAGATATTATTAAAAGGCCCAGATTCAACCTAAATGTAACACTTTTCAGTGACATCTGATTTTCTGTTTGCAAACATTGTTACATAAGAGTTCTCAGAGGTCAGGAAAGCAGAAGGCCACTCCATTTTTCAAAACTTTTGGTATATTACAAAGGTGAAAAAATTCAGAAGCAGTATTAAAACCTAAATTGTATTTTAAGGATCTCTATTGGACAAATTAATACTTTAACACAAATGTAATATGTTATAATTGGGATATTCTCAAGGTAATTACTCTTTTCATTGAAGTATAGTTGATGTGCCATATTATAGGAGTTTTAGGCATAGAGCATAGTGATTAGACATTTATATACATTATGTAATGATCACCATAAGTCTAGTTACCATTGTCACCATACATAGTTATTACAGTATTATTGACTATTTTCCTGTGCTGTATTTACACTGCTGTGACTTATTTATTTTACAACTGGAACTGTATCTCTCAATCCTTTTTACTTATTTCTTTCAATCCACCACCCACCCCTTTGAGTTTCTTTTTTTTTTTTTTGTCAGAGAGAGAGAGCAGGAGCGAGCACAGGCAGACAGAGTGGCAGGCAGAGGGAGATGCAGGCTCCCTGTCGAGCAAGGAGCCCGATGTGGGACTCGATCCCAGGACGCTGGGATCATGACCTGAGCCGAAGGCAGCTGCTTAACCAACTGAGCCACCCAGACGTCCCACCACCCACCCCTTTGGAAACTATCAGTCTTCTTTGTATTTATGAGTCTTTTTGTGTTTTGTTTTTTTTTAAATTCCACATGTAAGTGAAATCATATGGTATTTACCTTCCTACGACTTATTTTACCTAGCGTAAAATCATCAGGGTCCATCCTTGTTGTTGCAAATGGCAAGATTTCATTCTTTTATATGGCTGAGTTGTATTCCATTGTGTATCACATTTTTTTACCCCATCATCTATCAATTGCACTTTAGTTGCTTCCATATCTTTGCCATTATCAATAATGTTGCAATATGCACATGCTTTTTGAATTAGTGTTTTCATTTTTTTTCAGGTAAACAAAAACCCAGAAGTGGATTTGCTGGATTGTACACTGTTTCTAATTTTTTGAGGAGACAGATTTAAAAAAATATATATCACTGATACCAATGTCTAAGGGTTTACTGCCTGTGTTTTCTTTTAGAAATTTTATGGTAAAAAAAAAAAGAAATTTTATGGGTTTTTTTTTAAGACTTTATTTATTTATCTGATAGAGATACAGCAAGAGAGGGAACACAGCAGGGGATGTGGGGGAGGGAGAAGAGGCTTCCCACAGAGCAGGGAGCCCGATGTGGGGCTCGATCCCAGGACCTGGGATCATGATCTGAGCCGAAGGCAGACACTTAATGGCTAAGCCACCCAGGCACCCCATGGTTCTACTTTTTATGTTTAGGCATTTAATCCATTTTGAGTTTATTTTTGTATATGGTATAAGAATGAGGTTCTGTTTTCTTCTTTTGTATGTAGCTGTCCTGTTTTCCCAGCACCATTTATAAAGAGACTGTCTTTCCCTGTTATATATTCTTGCCTCCTTTATAATAGATTTGTTGATTATATAAGCATATTTATTCCTGGGCTCTCTATTCTGTTCCATTGATCTATGTGTCTATTTTTGTGCTATTATACTGTTTGGACCACTATATCTTCATTGTATAGTTTCAAATCTGGGAGTATGATATCTCTAGGTTTGTACTACTTCCTCAGGATTGCTTTAGCTATTCAGGGTCTTTTGTCATCCCATACATTTTAAAAATTATTTATTTTAGTTCTCTGAAAAGTGCTATTGGTATGCTGATAAGGAATTTATTGACTGCTTTGGATAGTATGGACATTTTAACATATTAATTCTTCAAATCCGTGAGCATGGTATGGCTTTCCATTTATTTGTGTCATCTTCAATTTCTTTCATTAATGTCTTATAGTTTTCAGAGTACAGGTCTTTCCCCTCCTTGGTTTAATTTGTTCCTAGGTGTATTATCCATTTTATTCAGTTATAAAGGGATTGTTTTCTTAATTTCTCTTTCTGATAGTTTGTAATTAGTGTATGAAAATGTAACAAATTTCTCTGTATTTCTTGTCCTGCAAGTTTACTGAATTCATTTATTCAGTTTTACTTACCATTTGGATGCCTTTTATTTCTTTTCCTTATCTAATTGCTATTGATTAGGACTTCCAGTATCAAGTTGAATAAAAGTAGTGCCAATGGACATCTTTGTTTTGTTTTTGATTTCAGAGGAAATACTTTCAGCTTTTCACTCTTGAATATGATATTAGCTGTGGGTTTGCCATATATGGTTTTTATTATGTTGAGGTATGTTTCTTTTATACCCACTTTGTTAAGAGTTTTTATCATAAATGGAGGTAGAATTTGTCAAATTCTTTTTCTGCCTCTATTGAGATGATAACATGATTTTTATTGCATGTATGAACCATCCTTGCATCCCTAGAATGAATTACACTCAATTATGGTATATAATCTTGTAATATATTGTTGAATTTGGTTTGCTATCATTTTGTTGTAGATTTTTGCATGTATGTTCATCAGGGATGTTAGTCTGTAATTTTTTTTTTTTTTTTGTAGTGTCTTTGATTTGGGTGTTAAGGTAGTGCTGGGTTGATGGAATGAATTTGGAACAATTCCTTCCTTTGCAATTTTATAAAATAGTTTGAGAGGGATAAGTATTAAGTCTTCTTTGTTTTTAATTTAATTTAATTTTTTATTTTTTATTCTATTTGAGCACAGTGACACACAGTGTTACATTAGTTTTAGGTTGGTAGAATTTACCTGTGAAGCCACTTGGTTCTGGACTTTTGCTTGTTGAGAGTTTTTGAATTATTGATTTAATTTCTTTACTAGTAATCAGTCTGTTCAGACTTTCCATTTCTTCCTGATTCAGTCTTGGAAGACTGTATCTTTCTAAGAATTTATCCATTTCTAGGTTGTCCAGTTTGTTAGCATATAATTTTTTGTGGTAGTCTTTCATAATCCTTTTTATTCCTGTGGTGTCAGTTTAAACTTCTCTTCCTTTTCTGATTTTATTTATGTGGATTTTCTCTTTCTTGTTGAATTGTGAAAAGTCCATTTGTTTATCTTTTCAAATACCAGTTAGTTTCATTGATCTGTCCTATTGATTCTTTAATTCTCTAATTAATTTATTTTCACTGTGATGTTTATGTTTTTCCTTCTACTAAATTTAGGCTTTGTTTTTTTTTCTCTTTCTAATTCCTTTAGGTGTAAGGTTACATTGTTTATTTGAGATTTTTCATGTTTATTGAGGTAGGCCTATATTCCCTATTAGACTTGCTTTTGCTTCATCCCATAAATTTTGGAATGTTGAGTTTTCATTTTCATTTGTCTCAAGATTTTTTTTTATGTCCTTTTTTATTTCTTCAATGACCCACTGTTTAGTAGCATGCTACTTACCCTCTGTGTATTTGTGTTTCTTCTAGTTTTTTCTTGTAATTAATGTCTTGTTTCATACTGTTTTCAAAAAAGATGCTTGATGTGATTTCATTTTAAATTTATTGAAAGTTGTTTTGTGGTGTAACGTGTGATCTATCCTGAAGAATATCCCATGTGTATCTGAAAGGAATGTGTATTCTGCTGCATTTTGCTTGTAATGTTCTGAATATGTTTGTTAAATCTATCTGGCATTATGTGTTGTTTTAAGGGCACTTTTTCCTTATTGATTTTCTGCCTGGATGATCTATTCATTCACGTAAGTGGGATGTTAAAATTCCTTGCTATTGTTGTATTATTATCAGTTTCTATCTTTATGTCTGTAATATTTGCTTTATGTATTTAGGTTTTCCTATTTTAGGTGTATAGATATTTACAATTACGATATCCTCTTGTTGGATTGATCTCTGTCATTATGTAGCACCATTCTTAGTCTCTTGTTACAGTCTTGTTTCTAAGTCTATTTTGTCTGATATTGGTGTTGCTACCCCAGCTCTCTTTTTGTTTCCTTTTACATAGGATTGTCTTTTTCCATCCCTTCACTTTCAGTCTGTTTCTTTAGGTCTGAAGTGAGTCTCTTGTAGACAGCAAATAGTTTGCTCTTGTTTGTTTGTTTGTTTTTTATTCATTCATTCACCCTATGTCTTTTGATTCCAGCATTTAGTCTATTGAAAGTCATTATTAATAGGCAATACTTATTGCCATTTTGTTCATTGTTTTTTGTTTATTTTTATAGTTCTCTGTTTCTTTTTGTCTTGCTCTCTTCCCTTTGATTTGATAACTTTCTTTCATGTTATGTTTAGATTCCTTTCTCTTTATTTTTTATGTATTACCATGAAGTTTATATGTAATACTTTATGTATAGCAGTCTATTTTAAGTTGATATTTGCATACGTTTGGACACATTCTATAAGCACCACATTTTTATCCCCCCCCTCCATATTTTATGTTTTTGACCTTACATTTTACATCTTTTTATTCCATGTATCCCCTAGTTATTATAGATGTAGTTTATGATTTTTGTGTTTTATCCTTCATACTAGCTTTTTCAGTGGTTGATCCACTAACTTTTGCTGTATATTTGCTTTTAACCAATGATATTTTTGTTCATAGTTTTCTTGTTTCTACTCATGTTCTTTTCTTTTCCACCTAAAAAAAAATCTGTTTAACATTTCCTATAAGGCCAGTTTAGTGGTGATGAATTCCTTTAACTTTTGTTTATCTGGGAAACTCTTTATCTCCCTTTAATTCTGAATGATAACCTTGCTGGGTAAAGTATTCTTGGTTGTAGTTTTTATTTGTTTGTAGAGCCCCAAAGCACAATCCTTCCTAGTCAACAGAAGCAGTTGCTCCAGGGATGTCCCAGTGTGGGCTGTGTGTGCCCTCTTAATGTAGCTGTGACACAGTAGCTGTGGTGTGCTATTGGATGGGGTTAGCCCCCAGTGAGGGTGGCTGTGTGTCCTGGCCACAGATGCTGTGAACATGCTGGTATGTGGTCTGGCCCCCACCCCCACCCCCACCCCAGGGCAGGAGCTTCTTTGGAGGAGTATAGCTCCTAGCCAAGGCTGGCAGTTCAATAGTCACACTGTTTAGGAAGGATGGTCCAGCTGAGGCTGCCTGCCAATTGTGGCCAGCCATGAGCTGCTTTAGGGGGTGCTGGATCCCACTGAGCTGTCTTTAGGGTGTGGCAGGGTGGAAGCTGCTTTGGAGATGCACCTACAGGTGGCTTGGGCAGGGCAAGTCTATAGAGGAATGCTGGCCCTGTGTGAGCAGAGCTAGCAAGGTAGAAGGAGAGTGCCAGCATTGGGGCAGCTATGCAGAAGGAGGACAAGAAAAGCAGCACCCATTAGCATTTCTGTTCCCAGAGCATGTTTCTACAGACTTTTGCCTCCTGGCACATGCCTTAAAATCTGTCAATAAATCTCCATGTTTGGCCCAGGCACTTTTCAAACTGCTCCCTCTGTGCTGGGTCTCAGCGGAAGTGAGTTTGTGTGTAAGCCATTTACGAATGGAGTTTCAGTTTTCTGTAGTTTTCCAGCTCTCTTGGAGTTAAGCCCTTCTGATTTCCAAAGCTAAATGTTATGGTAGTTCATTTTCCTGGTGCAGGTTCCTTGGGTGGAGGTTTGAGCCCTTTGTTCCTCAGGAGGGACCTCTATGGCCGTGATTGCCCTTCTACTTCGGAAGTGTGTGTCCCATCCAGAACACACCTCTGTCACTCCTACTTTCCCTAGAGCTTTGTATTTTCAGCTGTGGAAGAGCTGTTCTGCTAGTTTTCAGGTTGTTCTCAGAGAGAATTTCTCTATATGTATTTGTAGCCTTTCTGTGTTACAGATGGAAGTGAACTCGGGATCCTCATACTCCATGATCTGGTTCCCTTGCATTGCCTCAGGATTTATCTGATTTATCTTTAAGTAAAGTTTGTTAATTCAGCTTTATCAATATATCCAGTAGTAGTTATGAATTTGAGGTATATGGTAAACACCATGTTCTTTTGATCTAGTTAGAATATTCTATTTGTCATTATGAATGACCTCATTTGGAGATAAAATCCTAAATTTGAAGCTCTTTCTGAGTGTGGTTCTCAAATGATAGGCACTCCTATCTATTTTAATGGAGTGATACCTCTTCATCAATAATCAGATTCTAATTATGATAATGTTTTTAAACCTAAGGATACTAGGTGGTCAAATCATGCAAGATGTGACTACTAAGGGAGAAATAGATTTCCAAATTTTAAAATGTTCTATGTAAGGTAGCCTATTAATGAAATCTCCAAATACACATGCAGTTCTTAAAAATGATATGTTCACCCTGGAGAAAAGTCATATTTAATATGTGAATATATATGCATCAACAAATAACTAATTTTATATTGAGGATTATTCTACTGAACTTGTAAAGAACTGTACTTTAAAACTTTATTTTAACCTAAAAGTGATTAAAATGATAACTTTATTTTAATCTAAACCTTAAAATTATGTTTTTAGAATTTTGGCTTAGTTATTAGAACTATATAAGGAGTAGCTTGGAGTTAGAATTTGGAAAATACTCCCTCGACTTAGGATCACAGAACTGGAAAGGAAAGCAGAGGAAATAGGTGCCAATTCCCCCCATTAAAGATGATAACACTTACTTGTGGAGCATAAGGAATAACATGGAGGACATGGGGAGCTGGAGAAGAGAAGTGAGTTGGGGGAAATTGGAGGGGGAGACAAACCATGAGAGACTGTGGACTCAGAAAAAAACTGAGGGTTTTGGAGGGGAAAAGGGGGTGGGGAATGAGCCTGGTCATGTGTATTAAGGAGGACCCATATTGTGTGGAGCATTGGGTGTGGTGCATAAACAATGAATTTTGGAACACTGAAAAAAAATAAAAATAAATTTTAAAAAAGGTGATAATACTTAGGCTAAGTGGTTCAATTGATTTCTCTAAGCGAGGTTGTTGTAGAGCTAGATCTAGAACCTAGAATTTCTGAAGTACAACCTGATGTTCTTTCTATCCTATGATTTGCTACCTTCTTAAAATTTTACATATTCAAAGAATGGCATGGAATTTGAAAGGCTCTTATAAGAGGGAAAGGAATTAATTATTCATTGTCAGAAGATATATATATATATATACATATATAAATATATATAAGAATATATATATAATGCTTCTATAAATAATAGCTTTCCACAGATTGAGAAAAAAAACTAGTGCAATTTAAATATATTGCAGAAATATTGAATATGAGCTATTTTAAATGCTTTTATTTTTATCATATTTTTGAGCTTTTCTCATGATCTGTCTTTACACATCACAAAATTTTTTAATGATCTGATAGTGGGATTTTTAAAAAAATTCAACTGTTGTGCTTTACACAATTTGTAATATTCTATTATTCTTTCACTTAGTTGATAAAATGTTTCTAATGAAATTTTAATTTATTTAGAAAATATGAACATATTAAAAATGCATGGATAAGGCAGTTTGTCATGTCAGCTATGTACTTTCAGAAAAAAGAAAATAATGTGTGTGTTTGATTCATTTTAAAAATTGGAGGTAGGGATTTTAACATTATATTTAATGTAGGTATTGATAATCCAGTAATTTTTATTCAAATGATTGCCTTTTGGAAATGTGCTCTTTGATCAAATATCATTTCTTCCTTAAAGGATCCTGTTGAGTTAAACATTTACTTCGCTTTCTAATAAAAAAAAGTAATGTAGAAACCCTATCCTCCCTTTTAAATTGTTGTAGAGTGTAATTCCAAAAACAGTGCATCTTATTATAGATGCTTTTGTCTTTGTTCATCCAAGACTTTGATTATATTACAACCAAATATCAGGTGGATTCAGTGGTAAGTAGTTTATGTTTCAAGTGCTCAAATGTTTCTGAATAAAACAAGTTTATATCAGATGAGGGTAAATTCATTGAAAACTAAGTTAGATGTGACTCTGTGAATAAAAGTTAACTTTCTACAGCTTTACAATTTTATCTTTTTAAATATTTTTCTTAAAGATGTTATTTATTTATTTGACAGACAGAGATCACAAGCAGGCAGAGAGGCAGGCAGAGAGAGGAGGAAGCAGGCTCCCCGCTGAGCAGAGAGCCCGATGTGGGGCTCTATCCCAGGACCCTGGGATCATGACCTGAGCTGAAGGCAGAGGCTTTAACCCACTGAGCCACCCAGGCACCCCTACAGCTTTACAATTTTAGAGTGGGGTGCGTGGCTCTGGTTTACAGGTTTTTCAGCTATTTTTTCTACAAATTCCTTTTTTCTTCTCTAAATCTTCTTGAGCTTCAGTGTTCTCCCTCCTATGTTTCTTCCAAGTCTTTGTGAATTTTCAGGTTGCCATTCTTTAAATAGCTGCTGACTCAAAGTCCTTATCCTTGCTTTTTACTGTTTTACTCCTTTTTAATTCACATATTTGCTTATATTGAAGACAATACATATCCTTCTTCCCTCAGGCAGCAACTATATGCAATTCTTGATAACCAATCTTTTCTTGACAGATGCAAATGACATTTTATAATTAGCTTAAAAAAGCATGTTTAAAACTTGCTTTTTAAGCTTTTCGAACATTTCAATATTTGATTAATACTTTTTAATTTATGACACTCTATTTTTAATAGAATCTCAGTTTTTATTACATAGATGTAAAATTTGATTATATTAACTTTTCCTTTTTATAAAGATATATTAAGAAGCTTGAGGGAAAAGCCCACTTTAATGTATTACAATCATTTAGGATTTCAAAATCCACTTTGCATATCTTTGTATACTTGAATTAATATAAAAGCTTGATAAAGAGATGAGAATTAATGTACTCAACCTGTTAGGAGTAAGTAGTTGTATTGTTGATTTAAGCTTGTTGAATGAGCTATCTCAGAATGCTAAAGAGGCAGACCAGCAGGTTTCAGGTGATTAAAGAAAATCCCTCATCCTGGAGGAACTTGAAGGAACATGATGCTATTTAAGTAGAATCTAATCAGGAAGAATAAAAGCTTGGAAGTAAAAAGACGGAATGTTTCATGTCATTATTTGCAAAGCAACTGAACAAAAGGTGAGCAAGATAATTAAATGCCTTGCTGCTAAGGAGAATTTTTCAAAGCAGGTTGATTAGAGGTCTTCCTTTAAAAAAACAACAAAAAATTAAACATCTATGTTCAGATAATCTAGTTGAAAAAGCCAACTCAGTTATGTAGATGGAGGCCAGCTTGGAAGAAAATTGACAGTATTGTATATGGTGGCAGATGTTCACAACAATGAACTTAATTGCTCAGCAAAATGCTGATGAGCTTTGTACAGTTTTAGCATTAATAGTATTTTAGTGTGTTTTAAGATTTTGAAAAATGGAAATCTAAGCAGACTCATGCAAAAACACCAAATAGATTATTATGCTGGTTACTTAATTTTTCAATTGATCTGGGAAAATAGAATTCGATTCCTTTTTTCCCCTTAACCTGAAAAAATACCAAAGCATGTTTTATCCTTCTTATTATAAAATATTATTTGTAACTGTCAAGCAAAGATTGGATGCCATCTCTCGTATCTGTATTTTGTATTTCAAGACATTTCTGTTGAAAACATGAAAAAACTGGTATGCTCCAGATTGTGCCTTGTAAAAACATGTCAGCTAGGCTCTGACTTCTTTTAAAGGGATGGTCAAGTCAAAGTACTGATGGATGTGTAATAGCTTAAAGTGAAAATTAGGAAGTCATGACTTTAGTGCCTACTTTCTACCAAAGAAAGGAAGCTTGAAACCAACAAAGCATGACAGTCAAACACTTAGTAGAAATATGTTCTCTTGTCAGTGATTTTTTTTTTTTACCCTTTCAACATTCTAATGACCTCCAGCTTACTTAGTAATGCATACTTTGGGGGCAAACATCCAGTAGCAGATTGCTTCATTTATTATCAATGAATATGTTTATTCAGTCAGTCATTGCAGAGCTTGATCTCCAAAGAACACGTTTTAAAAGTAAAATGGATCCTCTGTTTACCTGACAGTCCCCTTTGAATATAAAGTGAATAACTACCAGTGTGTTTTTGAGCAGTTTCAAAGGCTGATGTTGTGAATGTCATAGTGGGAGCTCCGTGGAAATCTAAAACAATAGCAAGCTAGACAACCTCAGCTGAAACATATGGTCTAAATACTTGAACTAGAAGGAAACAAAATGGATTCTAGGCCCTACTGAGTTACTTAAAACAGTCTTGGTCTTTAGTTTGTACTATAAGACAGGGCTACCCAACTTTGCCTGCACATTAGAATCACCTGGGGAACTTGAAAAATTCTCATGTCCTGATCATACCTAAGCCAATATCAGAATCTCTGACTGTGGGACTAGTTTTTAAAGCTGTTTGCATTATTCCAGCATGTAGCTCCAAGTGAGAACCCCTGATTTAAAGACTCATTATTTCTTCATTCATTGTGTTATTTATTTTTCTTGATTATTAAATCCAAATCCTGTATTATGACTTTCTTAATTTAGAATGCTGGCATAGAAGATTTTCTATTTTAAAATGTCCCTTCTGTGAAGGTAGACTTGGGAATATCACAAAAGGGCTATGATTCAGGGATTGTATTATTTTTATATTACTTAAGTATATGAAACATTGTCACATTGGTTTGATTTACATGATGGACAGAGAGCATATTTTAATATGAGAGTTAGACATCTTTTATGCCCAACCTCACATTCTCCTAAACCACTTTTTTGCTTTATCCATTACTGCTGCATCAGCAGAGTACAAAAGAAATGTACCCTGATGATTCCTCATCTCAGCTCTACCCCAAACTGTGTTTTCTGATTTGGGACTAAATGGCTACTTCTCTTAGGACTACTGTTTGGGATAATGGGACTCAGCTTGCCAAGTACATTCACATACCTGACTCAATTCTTGATCAATATGGGATAAGTGCAAGTGGTAACATGCTCCTCTTTTCTGTGTCTTAGGCAGAAGCTCTGATTGTCTTCTACACATTTCCCAAGAGGGTCCCCAATCAATTGAGTTCCAGCTGCTCATGTTAGTTACTGGCTTAACTGAGCAGCCTTGGATTAGCTTTCCCCTTTCCTTTTTCATGCTTCCCACCCCCCTCAATCTCCATTCCAATTTCTTGGGAATCACTTCCCCAGATAAACAACCTGCACACAGGAGCTCATCTCAGTCTCTGCTGTTTAGTTTCATCCAAGCCAAAACAGTACAGAAGGGGAAAATCATAATGGGTATGTTTTGGTGTATGGTCCCTCTTCTGCTGTGATTTTCTATCACATCTTTTCTATTTAATATGTTAGTCTTATTGAACTATGCTGGGAAACAATCTACTCTCAGATCTTGAATGCCAGAGGAGATTCTTATCCTCTGCTATCAGTTCACGAGATAGCTCTTGCCTCTCCTACCCTCAGCACTCTGTAATTTGGTCATATTGAGTGTTGTTCCTCATGGCTTCTCACTAATTTGCCCTGTAACCTTGATCTGTACCCACCTCACACCTTCCCTCTAGATCATGCAGTAAATATTTTCTAGATACAAATCATGTAACTCAGTAGCATCAGCATAATATTAAGTGGGATGGGGAGATTTTGCAGAGAGAAAAATGATACTGATGCAGTGTGATACAATTTGTGTAGCAGAAAGACAAGCACTTTATAGATGGGGTCCCAGTGTGGCATAATTGCATCTACTGTTGCTCAGAAAATGAGCACAGTTAACAGACATATTAATAATGACAACACAGACATTTTTTTCTTCCAGCATTAGAACAGATTTCCTTTTTCGCAATTGAGCATCAAGAAAGCAAATTTATTTGAACACTGTCAGGACTTTTAAAAAATTTTATAATGGATTAAGAAAATAAGTTTTTCTTGTTTCAAATTCTTAGCCTTTAATATTAAGTATGATTCTTTTCCTAGAAGATCCCCTCAATTTTGAATAGTTCCCTATCTATGTTTTAGAACATTGGGAAGAGAGAAAGGAGAATATGAAATAGAATAATAAAATTGTGGAGCTGGGAGAAATATGAATGATCAGGTTTTAAAGTCTTTTCCTACCCCCATGCCATCAACCAAGGCATTTTGGAGATAGGGACAGTGAATCATAGAGATTAAATGATCTCTCTAAGACCATCCAACAAGATAGTAACAAAGTTAGATGAATCAAAGAACCTGAATAAGTCCAAGATCTCAAAAACTACATCATTTTTCTCTGAATTATTCCTGCAGGTGTGAAATCCATAGATTTCACATTATATTATAGAGTTATAATTTATTTTCAAATATTTCAAAATAATTTATTTTCAAATATTGGTGACAAACATTTTCTATTAAATATTTCTTGATAAAATGATAATACTTTAAAAATTCAATTTATTTAAACTGAAAAAAGAAAACAAACCAAATACAAAATTAGTTCATCTACTCCTCCCAACTCCCAACCCTTTCTCTGGTAACTACCAATCTGTTTTCCATATCAATGAGCTTATATATATATATATATATATATATATATATGCATATATATATATATATATAACCCACATATAAAATAAATCATATAGTATTTATCTTTCTCTGACTTATTTTGTAGCATATATACCACTATATAATATATATATCGTATATAGTATCTTCCACATACAAGAGAAATCACTATATCTGTCTTTGTCTGATTTAGATAGCATAATGACCTCATGGTGCCTCCATATTTTCACAAATGGCAAGATTTTGCTCTTTTCTGTGGCTGAATAACATGCCATCACACACACACAAACACACACACATGAAAAGACATTTACATATATGTCACATGTATACATGTACATACATATAATATGTATATATGACACACAATATATACACACAATACACATAATATACATATAATACAATGGCATATGTATGTGTCCTTTGTTTACTTGTATAAATACACATATCATATGTATATATGATATACTATATATGTAACAACTTCTTTATCCATTCATCAGTGCACACTTAGGTTGTTTCCATATCTTGGATATTATAAATAGTGCTACAATAAACATGGGGTACATATACCTTTTTGAAAAATTAGTATTCCTGTTTTCTTTAGACGAATACCCAAAAGGGATTGCTAGATCATATGATATTTCTACTTTAATTTTTTGAGGACCCTCCATACTGTTTTCCATAGTGGGTGCACTAATTTACATTCCCATCAAGTATGCCCTTTTCTCCACATATTTACCAACACATATCTTGGTTTAGGCTGCTATAGCAAAATACCACAGACTTGGTGGCTTAGACAGCAAACATTTGTTTCTCATTTCAGAAACATTCTCTCAGAATCATTTATTTTTGGAGGCTGGGAAGTCCCAAGATCAGAGTGCCAGGAGATAAAGTGTCTGATGAGGGCTCACTTCTGGTTTGCAGATGAACATTTTTTTATTGTATTCTCACATGACAGAATTGAGAGAGAAGAAAAGCAAGCTCCTTCATATCTCTTCTTACAAGGGCACTAATTTTACTCATAAGAGTTACACTCTCCAGACCTGATTACCTCCTAAAGGCTCCACTTCCAAATACCATCACACTGGAGATTAGGCTTCAACATATGAATTTTGCGGGATACAAAGCTAATATATACATTTGCTTTAGTCTATCATTCACAAATCATTTATTATAGATAATTACTATAGATATTACTGTCAGTAGTTATTTTGATGGAGCTGTTCTTTTTCAAAGATATGGAATCTTGGGAGATTAAAATATTTGTGTGGGAATTAAAATATTTTTAAAGAAAATATTGATCTTGGGGTTCCTGGGTGGCTCAGTCATTAAATTTTTGCCTTTGGCTCAGGTCATGATCCCAGAGTTCTAGGATTGAGCTTCACATCTTCTCCTTTTTCCACTCCCCTAGCTTGTGTTCCCTCTTCACTGTCTCTCTCTCTCTCTGTCAAATAAATAAATAAAATCTTTAAAAGATTGATCTTTAATATTTAATTGACCTAGTATTTAAGGTGTGTAGCTTTCTATGATGGTAATGCACCATTTATTCTTGCCTTTTTTGTTGTCCTCTTGTCTGTTATACTGTTATATCTTCTAGTGAGACTCTTTCTGTAACCATTTAATTATATGTAGCTCTACCTGTTTTAAGAGTCTCTGTCTTTTTTTTAAAGATTTTATTTATTTATTTGACAGACAGAGATCACAAGTAGGCAGAGAAGCAGGCAGAGAGAGGAGGAAAAAGGCTCCCCACTGAGGAGAGAGCCCAATGTGGGGCTCGATCCTAGAACCCTGGGATCATGACCTGAGCTGAAGGTAGAGGCTTTAACCCACTGAGCCACCCAGGTGCACCGAGTCTCTGTCCTTTAATAATAAAATTTAAACCATTCACATTTATTATAATGATTGAAATCTTCAGGCTTATTGCTGACATTTCATCTTTGGTTTTCTCTGTACTGTTTCTCCCTCCTCTAGCTACATTAGTTGTGGCAGCCAGATGCCAAGTTAAGCTGAAAATCTAGGTAAAAAAATATTTTAAATTCGGAGCTAAAAGTTTTAACAACAACCAGCTGGATCCAGCAGTTCACAAAATGCTACATACTAGTGTATGACATGAATTTTTGCAGCACTTTATAAAAAATATGCTGTCCTGATATACAAAGGTGACCTTACTGCCCTTTCCATCTGTGACGCATGTGCTTTAAGCTGCTTTTCATGTGTTGGTGAAGAGTTATGTTGAGCCATGGCATACATTTATATGATAGCTTCTTGGGGTTAAGGTTGAAAACTGGATATTGGATAATTTTTCCTCTCTGAAGATATATAGAGAATTATATTTTTGGTATTTTTTTTAAAGATTTTATTTATTTATTTGACAGAGAGAGAGATCACAAGTAGGCAGAGAGGCAGGCAGAGAATGAGGGGGAAGCAGGCTCCCTGCTGAGCAGAGAGCCCGATGCGGGGCTCGATCCCAGGACCCTGGGATCATGACCTGAGCCGAAGGCAGAGGCCTTAACCCACTGAGCCACCCAGGTGCCCCTATTTTTGGTATTTTATAATTCATATCTCTTGATCACTTTTGAGGTATTTTGACTACATTTAAGTGACCATAAATATTTTTTCAAGGCTGGAATGCTTTTGATCATAAAAGCAGGGCACTATTAATTAATACTGTATAAACATGTACAAACTGGGGCCATCTGGGACAGAATGGGATGTAAAGTCATCCTAACCCTACTAGTTCAGGGGAAAAGATTATAGGTATAATATGAATGAAAATTTGTTCCCATGCCTTCCACTATAGAAATCCTAACTAGACAAAGTGGCAGAATATTCGGGCTGAGTTTGGAGGTTTGTGGAAGAGCAATGTTTAAATGAGCGAAGAGATAATGATGCTGTGACATGACTTAGGTAGGGCACATTCAACCTCCTATCATACTCTATACAGTTGAATGACTGTCAGGGTGGAACTGTAAACACAGCCTGAAAGACATGAATCCAAATTCATCCATTTTGTACAATGTGCTGGAGGTCTAATTTCTCTCTCCCATTTTTACTGCATTGCTTTTTATTTATTTTATTTATTTTTTAATTTTTTTGTTTTTTAGATTTTATTTATTTATTTGACAGACAGAGATCACTAGTAGGCAGAGAGGCAGAGAGAGAGAGGAGGAAGCAGGCTGTCCGCAGAGCAGAGAGCCCGATGCGGGGCTCGATCCCAGGACCCCGGGATCATGACCCGAGCCGAAGGAAGCGGCTTTAACCCACTGAGCCACCCAGGCGCCCCTGCATTGCTTTTTATAGGCATATGGTCATATAACTATATTTCCCCTATGTGTATATTTTAATATTTTATTTCTAATGGCTTACCCAATTGTGCATTGACTGAACTTTATTTTATTTTGTATATCTTAGTGCCATTGCACTTCTTTCCGTGTCCCAAATTTAATGCATTTAATTCACTTTTCCCTCATTGCCTTTGTCCCCAAAAGAACACAGGGCTGTTAACAAAATTCTTTGGTCCAGGGATAAGAGGATGTACTCAAATCATTATGTAACAGCTATCTTTGCTCTCTCCCTCTCTTGCTAGTTTGGCTAGATTGGCTCCCTACAAGTATATCTTAACTTATATCTTATAGCAAAGGAAACTTAAAATATTTCCAGAAATACTTTTTTTTAAACCATTTCAACACTTCTAGTTCCAGGGCAATTTTCAGAACACCAAAACCAGTGATGAACTGGACATGACCACTTCATGTCTGCAAAGGAAGAACATTAACTTAGTGCAGTTTGATACCTAGAAGAAAATATACGGCCTCATAAAATTTGAAGAGGCTTTTTTAAATGTACTTTGAGCTTTAGTGTAATGCCTTTATAAGACATAGGAAAATAGGAAATAGGAACAATATTATCATCACAGGCTAGCTAAAACAGCCTTTTGCTGCAATAGTCAAACAAATTTTCATGGAAAGCTAATTATATACCTATAGTATGCTGTGAGGCCTAGAAATATATAAAAATATTTAAAAATGTATGGTTACATAATTACCTAATGAATGAGTACACATTTCAGTTTTGTCGTATTTGTCAGAAGGGAGAGCTCAGTACTTGGTCAGAAATCTAGACTGAATGTGAAGGTAGAAGGTAATCATTGAGCAGACCAAAGAAAGGAAGACTTTCTGGATAGAGGAAGCTGGGTGTGGAAGGCCATGGCAAATAGGAATGAAGAAGGGCATGACTGCACATTCAATTTTATTTGTTGGGGAATCACAGTATAGTTTGTTTTCATTTTTGTTTTTTGTTTGTTTTATTGCTTTGGTGTTCCTTAACTACTAGGCCAAAAAATATGTAATTTGTTGATAAGAGAGAGCCATGAGGGATATTTTAATGAGAAGGTGATACAAAGCCCTCTGTATTTTAGAAGTTTAGTTATGGCTGTTCCATGGCTAGGCTGAATAGGAAGAAGCAACTCAAAAAATCAAGGATAAAAATAAACTAACTAAAAAGCCAAAGATAGTAGCTCATGATATAGTTGTTATGTTTCAGGAACTTTGGGACATTTGACTTGGCCTGCTAAAAGAAGGGAAATTATAATATAGAGGAAATGTATATTCTTAAGTGTCTCTGGGTATTTTAATTTCCCATCTTTTAGATAGATTGCTTTTATTGTGTACATAAGCATCATTTATTAGCAGTAGCTTTAGCAGATCCATCTCAACCTTAATAGGTTACACAATACTTTATTTTTTCTAGTGTAAACAGGGTGAATTAAAATGTTCCTTTCTGGGACGCCTGGGTGGCTCAGTTGGTTGAGCAGCTGCCTTCGGCTCAGGTCATGATCCCAGCGTCCTGGGATGGAGTCCCACATCGCGCTCCTTGCTCGGCAGGGAGCCTGCTTCTCCCTCTGCCTCTGCCTGCCTCTCTGTCTGCCTGTGCTTGCTCTCACTCTCTCTCTCTGACAAATAAATAAAAATAAAATCTTAAAAAAAAAATGTTCCTTTCTGTTTATAGTTTCTTTAACTAATATTTTTTCATGGTTAGAAAATTGAGTGCTGGCAAGTCCTTCCTTAAATTCTGGCTTTGCATGATTCTAAAAAATTACTGGGATAGTTTGAGATAGATAAATGATTTTAGATAATTGTTATGGTCAGTACTGCTCTGTGTATTAATTATGGCAAAATATTAGGTTGAAATTTTATTTTAGAGACATACATTAGAGTATGTGAATAATTTTTTGATAAAGCAGATTAAAAAGTAGAAGGTATATTTAATGTTATCTGAAACTATTTTTCTACCATGTCAGCTACTAAATATATCAGTGATGTCTTCTAAGAGTAAAATGTTAAAACTATTCAAAGTTGTTTCATAAAACATATTATTGTTTTTATTATAATTTAGGTATACTCTTACTAGTTTTCTTGCTTGATTAGGGGAAAATATTGACTAGATCTCTTGCAAAAGGCAGATATTTTTAAAAAGTATGGATTGTATATAATAAGAGATGTGTACGTGCAAGTAACATTTTGATTTGTACTTTATTGCTGTTTATATGCAGTGTGAATTAAGAATAAAACAAGGTGAGGTGAGTGAGCGAAGAAGGAATAAGGAATATCATTAACAGACTTAGTAGTTTTGCATTATAGCTGCTTTAATTAACAGCTTTGTGGTGGCAAAACAAATGTGATTTGGAAAAGCTAAGAATAAGTAGGATCATGACATCCTATGTTCTTGATATTTATTTATTATTTTTTTGACACACAGCAGAAAAACAAAGTATATGACATTTGTGTCAAAGAGGTTATTTATATGAGCAATCAATTTCACCAACTTTATATATATTAAGAAATTTTTTCCTTTATAAATTTACGTAGATGCCAGGTATCCTGCTATTATTAACATATTTATTTGTATCCTTCCAGAATTGTGTGTATCTATAGTATTTTAAAAAAGGATGCAGTTATGTTGAAATCATATTTTTTGTAAATTGCTTTTTTTTGCTAGACATCGTGAATATAGAGTTGTTGACTTCCAAGAATGTGGTAAGAGAAGCAGTTTTCAATTCATTTGAATAATTCCATCCCCCAAAAACAATTTTCATAAGCATCTTTACCTCCAAGCATGATGCTAGGAGATAAGGCTAGGACAGAGGCTCTGAGAGACTGAGATTCTCAAGCAGGTAAGGAAATAATAAATAAGACTTGGTAAAGGGTATTAAAGATATGCAAATGAAGAGAGTAGGAACACAGAGAAGGAGAAAACTTTGCCCAAGGGAATGGTAAGAAATTGAGGTAGGGGGTACATCTGCTGACTTTTCTCTACCCTCTACTTCCTCCTTTTCCATTTCTGTAGTTTGTTTTTACTTTTTTCTTCTGACTAGTATTCATCTGTGATCTTTTAAATTCTCTCTCACATGATTGGCTTTGGTCCACTTATTTTAAAAGGAAAAAAAAAGAATTTGTGAGGCATTTATGGGTTTATTCAAATATGGAGAGTAATGCTTTGGGAGAAAAACTAATACACAACTTCTAGCCCTTTCTCACAACCAAATATATATGTATATATATAATATTTTTAAATTTTAGATATCTGCCCGCTATCTGAACTATTACAGTTTAAGTAAAATAATTTAGAAGTAAACCTTAAGATAATATAGTATTTTATTCTTTTTTCTCTGAAATAAATACACATGCACTGTATATTTTTTTGTGTGGAAAAGTTTGAAAATAGACAAGAGAAATTAACATCTCAGACTACATTATTTTTTTTTATTATACATCTTTCCTGGATTTTTTTTTCTGTAGGGCTACAGACATACTAATAGCAGACACATATTCATAAAAATGGGTAAAATCATATGTATTATTTTGTATTCAGTTTTGTTCATTTAATCCATTTTAATCCATACATTAAATGAACAAATGTTAATGTATTAAATTAATTATTAAATTATTATTAATTAAATTAAATATTAAATTAAATTAACAAATATAAGGTTCCATTTTCATTTTTTAAAAATATTTTATTTATTTATTTGACAGACAGAGATCACAAGTAGAGAGGCAGGCAGAGAGAGAGAGGAGGAAGCAGGTTCCCTGCTGAGCAGAGAGCCTGATGCAGGGCTAGATCCCAGGACTCTGAAATCATGACCCGAGCCAAAGGCAGAGGCTTCAACCCACTGAGCAACCCAGGCACCCTCCATTTTCATTTTTAATGATAGCCAAGATTTTTGGTCTATGACTATATTAGAATTTACTTAATTCAAATTTTGTGTTTCTAATCATTCATAGTATACATAATCATGAGTAACATCCTTATAAGTACATCTTTGTGTGTATGTCTTATTTTCTCCTCAAGATGAATTACTAGTAGAATTGTTATGTCAAATGTTATATACTTCTTTTTTTCTTTATTTGGTTTTTGTTTTTGTTTTAAGATTTTAATTATTTATTTGAGAGACAGAGAGAGAGCACAAGCAAGGGGAGCAGCAGAGGGAGAGGGAGAAGCAGTTTCTCCCATGAGCAGGGAGCCCAATGCAGGGCTCAATCCAAAGGTCTTAGGATCATGACCTGAGTCAAAGGCAGATGCTTAACTGACTGAGCCACCCAGGTGTCCCTAATGTTATGTACTTCTTAAGGTTCTTACTACATATCATCCAATTGCTCCCAGAAATTACACACATACATACTAGCAGTGAAAATGCTGTTCTATTGAAAGTCATACACTTACATGTGTCTATGTAACATTTATATTCTGTACCAGAACCAAATTAAAGAATTCTATGCCAAACATATATTTTAATTTTTTATTAACAGTTTTTTTCCAGTAACAACAAACATTCCTATATTTTACTTTAGGGAGGAGTTTCTATCTTTATTGGGAAAGTCAGATTTTCCCATTAAAGTTCAAATCCTGGGCGCCTGGGTGGCTCAGTGGGTTAAGCTGCTGCCTTCGGCTCAGGTCATGATCTCGGGGTCCTGGGATCAAGTCCCACATCGGGCTCTCTGCTTAGTGGGGAGCCTGCTTCCCTCCCCCCTCTCTGCCTGCCTCTCTGTCTACTTGTGATCTCTCTCTGTCAAATAAATAAATAAAATTTTAAAAAAAGTTCAAATCCTTCATTTGAATGAGTTTAATATTATTAATGGCACTTCTGGATTTCCAAAAAAATATTTGAAATTTCTAACAAAAATTTGAGGACTTCCAGTACCTTTGAGAAGTATAATGTAAAAGAAGCTTTACCTTGTGTGAAATATACAGGAACTGATTTGTCCTAACCATAAGTTAAATGACAGGTGATAAATAGAGTATTGTTCCCATCTTGCCTTTCCATTTATTTATTTATTTATTTGTTTATTTATTTATTGCCTTTCCTTTTAAAAGTGGAAAGTGATTGGATGAGAAAGGAATTTCCTTTATTTAATGGCACAAATTCACTCATCTGTCTTACTCATTCTTCTGTGGTTTACATACATTTTTTATCACAAGTACAGGATTAAAATTTGCATCATGATCTATACCTGCTTTTTTGATGATAAAATAGGTCATCTTTCTTGTAATTGAAGAATCAAACTCCTGAATCAGTCTCTCTCTCTATTCCTAACACCATCATTAAATGACTTTAGCACCTATCTAGAGGTCTGTGTGAGTTCCAGTTGAGAAACCTTGATTCTTAATTTCTTACCTTTTCACCAGTGTTTACCTTTTTCTCCATCACACCGTGAGCCCTTTATCACTAGAAATTGCATCATCCCTGAAATCTCATTTAATAGTAGTAATACACGACTGTTAGACATTATTTCATTTGCTCTGTTAGCTCCATTACAATCACTTGACCTTATTGAGAGAACTAATCCATTGGGTCTGCTACCTTCTCACTATACATCAGCCTTTCCTGTTTTCACTTCCCTCTAACTTAGATTCCATGATCTATCATTACAACTCCTGATCAAATATCCTCACCTTCTTGTTTGTCTCATTCTCTTACCAAGTTCCACCTTAGTTCGACACAGTTTGCCTCCTTTTCCATGTCTACTCTCAAATAACTAGATATGACTAAAGAAAAACTATCTCACAGTGAACCGTTTAAAGTCATGATAAAAAAATCTCTAAAGGGAAATTTTGCCATAAAACACATAAATGTGATTTTCACACATTGTAATGATTATTTATATTTTTTCTCCATCTCTCTCTTGCTATCCATTTAGATGATGGCCTCCTGAGATGATAGTAATTAAACAAAGTGACAAATCTCAGCCTCACAGAAGGGATGAGTACCTGTGACTTAACTAAAATTATTATTGAGTGCTGATTTTCTTGAATGAGATTTTTTCCCCTTCCTGTCACTTAGTTACTTTATAAAATTTATGACTACAGTCTGTGGAAAAATGGAATTTCTGTCTTCTTTCAATACTTTTGTTTTCCTTTAGTACTTTTACCTATCCTATTTCACCAGTAAAATTGCCAAATTATTATGACTATATGTCCATTTTGGTTGTTATGCTTAAACTTTTAGAGGTAGCAGAATGTAAAGAAATTGGAATCTGAAGACCCAGGTTTGATTCCTTTGATCATACACTTGTTAAGCTGTGACTTTAGGCAAGTTGCCCAATGTCTCTAAGATTCAGTTTGCTCATTTCAACAATGAAGTTAATAATATCTGCTGTGTTGGATTCTTTGGAGAATCAAATGAAATGTGATTGTAAATGTGATTTGTAATCTGTAAAGCCCTTCACATGTGCAACCTGTTATCATTTGAACATCTCACATTCAGAATTCTTCCATCATGTAAATTATTATGATTTGAAATTTGCTATTTGGTGTCATGGTTTTATCTATCTATCTATTTTTTTTTAAAAGATGTTTATTTATTTGACAAAGAGATAGAGAGCACAAGTAGGCAGAGTGGCAGGCAGAAGGAGAGGGAGAAGCAGGCTCTCCATTGAGCGGAGAGCCCAATTCTGGACTGAATCCCAAGACCCTGGGATCATGACCTGAGCCAAAGGCAGCTGCTTAACAGACTAAGCCACCCAGGCACCCCTGGTGTCATGGTTTTAAATATCACTGTACTTTATACAGAACTTTATAATAAAGTGTCATCTTTTAAAAATGTTTATTTGGTCTCAGAAATATGGTCTGCACAAGGCATTGCATTTGAAGAATACTTTTTACAGTTTTATTCTCTCTGAGGGGATGTAAGTGATGAGTTCTTGATGAAATTGCATCACTACTGCTTACACACAGTGGATGTATTTCCATTACTATGTAAATAAATTACTATGCAAACACTTGATTGAGACCAAGTAAGTCTTATATGGGAATGAAAGCAGTTTGTTGTTTTTGGCTTTTCATTTCATCACAAAGCTTTTCTGATGTTTTAATTTCCAAATACAGTGGTATTTTTAAAGAAATAGAGAGAAAAGTACCAAAGAGTAAGTTGACTTGGAAGTGCTTATTTAACTCTCAAAAAACATGTGAAAAATATCAAGAAACCTGTCATCTTAAAGCGTGGAATCATTTTGGAAGATCTGCTTTGAAAATTAACCTTCTAACATTAAGGAACTGGATTACCCAGCTATCTTGTTTCAAGGAAAATAGAGAAGGCAAGTTGGATGAAATGAAATCTGGTTCATTATTCACTAGCCTTAAGGATAATCACACTTAGGGGAGAGGCTATAATTAGCTTAGTTGTTGCTTTTACCTCATATGTGGAAAAATCTAATTGTTTCTCATTTCATTTTCCTTTTTTTTTTGGTGGTTTTATTTTGTTATTAAAGTCTCCTAAAATTATTTCCAGTTTATATATTTCAAATTTTGCAATTCTAATAAGAAATAGAGAAGTTGTACCCAATTATATAATATTCACTGACATTAACATAAATTAGAGATTTTGTGTCTTTAGAACTTATACTTTGGAGTCATCTATGAACTTTTCTTTATGCTCAGGTATGTTGTTATACTATGGCTGTATCCAAATAGGAGTGTTTAAAAATATACTCTTCTTTTTTGTAACTGAAATATAGCTGACATACAATACTGTATTAGTTTCAGGTGTACAACATGATGATTAGACAATTTACATCACAAAATGTTCACCATGATAAATGTAATTACCATCTGTCACTGTACAAAGTTATTACAATGTTATTGACTATTTCCCTTTGCTGTACTTTTCATCCCTGTGGCTTATTTATTTTATAACTGGAAGTTTGTATCTTTTAATCTCATTTGCCTCTTTTACCTATTCTCCAGTGTCTCCCCTCTGGCAACCACTTTTGTACTCTGTTTTTATGAAAAAAAAAATACTCTTCTTATCAAAGGTCTTCAACATAAACAAATCTGTGCTTCTCTCTCTTTGTTTGCTTGCTTTCAGCCTCCAGTAAGGGCTTCCAACTCCAGGTTGGAAGTTTATTTTAATTAGAGTTTAAAAGTAATGAACATTACAATCAAGCATATGGATGTTCCCAGAAACATTTCTGCATGTAGCACGGTCATCTGCCGACTCACTAAAACCCCATGATTGTATTAAGAATTCTTTCTAAGATGATTTTGCTTAAGCTATATGCAAGTTTGTCGTATTTCTTCTGATACTTCTAGGTTTTTAAAAAATTTCTACTTGCTTATTATATTATTTTGAGAGGGAGAGAGAGAGAGAGAGCATGAATTGTGTGGTTGGGTGGGGGAAAGGACAGAGGGAAAGGAAGAGAGAGAGTCTCAGGAAGGCTCCATGCCCACCACAGAGCTGGATGCAGGGCTTGATCTCATAACCCTGAGATCATGATCTGAGCCAAAATCAAGAGTCTGACACTTAACTGACTGAGCCACCCATGTGCCCCTGATATTTCTAGTAAAAAAAAAAGCCTTCCTTTATATATTTTGCATTCACAATAACCATTTTTTCACAAGTATTTATCTTCTTAAGATTTCGTATTGACTTCCAGTCAGTATTAACTTCTCTCTAGCTCTCTGTCAAATAAATAAATAAATAAATAAATAAATAAAATCTTTAAAAAATATAAAGATTTTATTTATTTGAGAGAGAGCGTAAGTGGAGAGGAGGAGAAGCAGACTTCCTGCAAGCAGGGAAAATGATGCAGGGCTGGATCCTAGGACCCTGGGACCATGACCTGACCCAAAGGCAGATGCTTAACCAACTGAGTCACCCAGGCGTCCCAAAAGATGAAGAATTACAGCATATAATCATCAGTATTATAGAAGAAAAGTTATGCTTTAAGCACAGTTTCATTATATTTGTATTATGTCAGTAGGATAAATTTTCTGGCTTTGAATATATGTTTAAAAGTTTAAGACAAAATATAGATATAAATGGGGCTAGCTGTATTGTTTAGAATATATATTTGTGTTGAAGGCCACAACAGGTGTACTAGATGTGTCAGAGTGAGGTGTTTACCATCTAGAAGGGTTCCAGCATTCCCAAATAATTATACATCTGTGTATTAAGCACAGTAATAAAGATATGAGGAAAAGAACTCTGGAAAGCTGAGGAAAGATTAGGATGGGGTGGAGGCTGGGGTGGCAAAAGCTTCCAGCAGATATAACACTTAGGTTGAGTACCGCTAAAGTGAATAATCAGTTGCAATAGTCAATTGAAGCATTGAGGACAGGGATGGTGAGAAGTGGGGAGAGAACTGGTGGGAGAAAGGAGAAAGATTATTGGAAGATGATGTATTTGATTGGAGCTTTCGAGGGCAAGTAGCATTCTGATAAACATAAATGGAGTAAAAGACATCCAAATAGTGAAATAGTAGGTGGAAAGTCACAAATGTCAGAACATGCTGGGCATATTGTGCAATATTCCCATTTGACTGGATATGAGCTGCATAAGAGGGAGATAAGGATTTCTACAAATAGGTTGAAACCAGATCATAGAAAGCCTACGTTGCTAAACTGAGCTGTGTGGATTCTTATCTGTAGGAAGATTCTTTCAGCAGTAGTGCATAGCATGACTTAGAATGTGGAAGATTGGAGGCAGAGCCATGTGCTATGTGTCAGGAGGCAGTAGTTGAATTATAATGGTGAGGAGCAGATTTGATAAAATTCTGAATGGAGCAGGCAGTGGCATTAGTAATGGGAAGGTGGGAACAGATGCAAGAGGCACTGTGGGTGAGGAATTGACATGACTTGGCACTGGCCTCACTTGGGAGGAAAACAGAGGAGGTTTTCAGGATGAGCTGAGTTTTGACTCCATGTGATGAGGAGGAAGGTGGTACCAGTGACTGAGATAGCCACCACTGCAACAGGAGTAGGGCTATGAGCTGAGTTAAGGTGTTGAAAGTACATAGCGGTTGACATTTTCCGTAGTTGCTTGGAATTTAAGAACCTAGAGAGTAGGAGAATCTCAGATATTGAGTTCACCACACTGTCTGGATGGGACAAATGTGTTAAGAAATTAATATTAATTAATATTTTCAGAAGCAAATGATTAAGTTTTGAAAATGTGGCTGGGGTATCATCTTCCATAGACTAAACCCAAAAAACTTCCATCTGTCAATCAAATCACTTAATCTCTCTATAGCTTATTTTCTCAGCTCTAAAATGGGAAAAATTGTACCACCTCCTACATCCTGGGTTTGCATTAAGACATCATTTTAGTTAAAAATTTGTAATGGGAGACTGTGTACATATATTTGTTATTATATTGAGAAAACTCCAAAAAGAAAGAAAATACAATTAGTATTTTGATTTTTTCAATTATCATTGTAAGAAGTTCTAAATACAAAAAAATTATGAAAATAATTAGCTTCTATTAGATTTTTACTCTGTGTCAGACACAATTCTAAGTACTTATTCAAGTGCTAAATAATTTAATTTTTAAATTAACACCATGACATTGTATTATCACCATTTTACAGACGAGGACATGAAGACTCAGAGAAATTAAATAACATTTATAAAGCTGAGATTTAACCATTAGTCAATGTTACCTTGATATTGACACCTACTCCAGACCATGCGTCATTTTGTTATTGCATTTGTATTAGTGTAGCCTTTTCTGTTATAGTCCTCTCTATTTCTAAAGCTTATGTGGTCCAGACGCATTCCCTTTTCTTCCACACATACCCATTTCCTTGCTCCTATGGTACTTGTGTATTACATGGGAAATTGACATGGCAGAAGAAAGTATACAGGCTTTGGATCAACTCCAAATGCTCAGTTTAAATCTGAACTTCCTGACTTGTTAACTGTGTGACCTTGAGAAAATTCCTTACCACCTTGAATCCAGGGTTCCCCATCTGTAAACACAGAGCTGTAGAGAGTGAAATGTCATACTGTGAAATGCCTATATTGTGTTGACTCTTAAAAATTAAACCCAACTGCGAAAATCCATGAGGTAGAGTAGATACAATGTAGAGAACCCCCAATACTTTTTAGGGGCTCATGAAAATGTTCTAATTTCTTTTAAAATCAGAAGGAAAAAACAAGCTTTTGAGTTAAATAAAATGTTTAATATATGATATTAATATATTTATCTTTATAGCAATATAGTGATAAAATATTATTTAAAAAATTTTTGGGGGTGCCTGGGTGGCTCAGTTGTTAAGTGTCTGCCTTCCACTCAGGTCGTGATCCCAGAGTCTTGGGATCAAGGCCCACATTGGGCTCCCTGCTCAGTGGGAAGCATGCTTCCCCCTTTCCCACTCCCCCTGCTTGTGTTCCTTCTCTCTCTGTCTCTCTCTCTCTCTCTCTCTCTGTGTCAAATAAATAAATAAATAGTCTTTAAAAATATTTTATGGCACAAAAGTGGCTTAAGCCCATGAAAATCATAATGTAGTCTTGGCCATCACTATTAAATTAGATCCCTTAAACCTCATCTAGTGCCTGAGCCATGATACTTTCCCCATCCCTTTTCTTTAAAAAATTTTTTTTTTTATTTGACAGAGAGAGATCACAAGTAGGCAGAGAGGCAGGCAGAGAGAGAGAGAGGAGGAAGCAGGCTTCCTGCCGAGCAGAGAACCCAATGCGGGGCTCCATCCCAGGACCCTGAGATCATGACCTGAGCCGAAGGCAGAGGCTTTAACCCACTGAGCCACCCAGGCGCTCCTCCCCATCCCTTTTCTTAATTGATTCATTGGCCAGCTGATTTCTAGTTTATGTCAATTAAGATAAACTAAAAACTGGCATATATATTCCTTCACCCAATGGTATTTTTCTAACACCTCTTTCCTAAACAGTTAATGATTTCCTCTTTTGGGCTACCTCTGTTCTATGTGGTTAAGCTTCTCACACAGTACTTAACTATTTATATTTACACATCTGTCTCTTACTAGACCATCAGAACCTCTTGAGAATATGGATTGCATCTTTTTTTTTTTAAGATTTTATTTATTTATTTGACACAGAGAGAGAGAGTGCACGTACAAGTAGGCAGACCGGCAGGCAGAGAGGCTCTCCATTGAGCAGGGAGCCCAATGGGGGGTTCAATCCCAGGACCCTGGGATCATGACCTGAGCCAAAGGTAGCTGCTTAACGAACTGGGCCACCCAGTCACCGCCCTGGATTGCATCTTATCCACTCCTGTGTCCCAGTAACAAGCTGAGAACATGGCACATAGAAAGTTATTCATTAAGTTGGTGAATTAAATTGATGCTATTTGCAACACTGATGTATTTCTATCTATAGGCTAACTGCTGTTTGTAAATGAGCTTTGTAACTAAGATTTCACCTAAAACTTGAAATAGCTGAAATGAAAAATTGACATCCATCCTGCAAAATTATCTCCTTCTTATGCCTTTTCTATACTTCTCAGCACTACTCTCTACCATCCTAATTATTCCTTAAAAATTGAAAAGTTAAATAAATTCATTTGTCAGGTCTTCCCTCCCTTGCTAAGTTAATAAACAAAGGGCCTATGAAAATATTCAAGGCCCTTTGATATCTTTATGTATACATTCATGTTATAAATGATTATGTCCCACTGATCTAATAGAAATATATTGTAAGAGGGAGAGAAATGAACCTTAATTCCTCAGTACCAAAGACAGACCAGCATTACCTAATTACAGAATAAGAGACAACATATATCACTACTAGAGTTTAAGCCTCTAGTTGAAAGGACAATGGCTTTTCTGATTTTACTTTAATATCATTTATAAAAGTTTCATTTTCTCTGAAAAGGAACAGAACATATAATAAATTATTAGGAAAATTTTTGCTGATTAGTTTGCATCATATAGAAAGAAACTGTTTGCAGTTTGGACAGTTGTGGATGATGGTTCCAGTTATAACAAAGAAGTTGGAGAAAATAGTAATTTTTGTTCTTCCTCAAGTTCAGTCCTGAACGATAGCCTGTAACAGGCATGATGACTTGCAGGAATTATTTTCCATTCTTAATATCTCTTTGAAAGAGGAATGGGTAGCTTTTGCTATGGAAAACCAACATATTCTCATGTTTAGAGAATGGCATTTCAGAATTTTGGCATGAGCTAATGCTTGGAGTCTCATGTTTATTGGATTCTTCTAAAGTTGTTTAAATTCCTAATAAAAGAAGGATGTTTAAGAAGACAGATAGGTCATCATTACCTTGTTGTGAGGTTTTACTGGACTATTTTCCCATATTAGTAATAATAATTGATAGAATCTACATTAGCATAACATTTTCAGATGGCATGGTGTTTTCATAGGCATTATTTCTTTTGATGCCCATAATCCCATGAGGAAAGCATTATTACCATCGATATTTTACAGATGAGGAAATTGAGCTGTATCTACTTTAAGTGACTTAGACAAGATCTCACAGTTAGTTAGTAGCAGAATTAAGACTATGTTCTGGGTCATCTTTTTATTGAAATTCCCTTACTACTTAGACTTCCTTGTTTCTAAGCCCTTCACGTCAATAAGATGTAACCGCAGGCCTCCTGATGCAATTGGAAGACAATCAAGAACAGCTTCTCTCTGACCCTTTCTAGGCTCTCTTACCTTAGGTATCTTATCCACCATCATTGGCCACTGGACCCTAATCCACACTTCTTTTGACTTGGGTGCCATATGGGATCTCTACCATACTTTGAGTTTGGCCTGAGAATAGTCACATTTCTTTTGTCAAATTAATACCTCAAGCAATTACATATAGTAATGGCAAGGAACTTAGTGTTTCCTTCCTAAGATTTTCTATTCCTCCCTAATTTTTCAGGATCCCTGGATCTTGCTAAATCTAAAGGGGAAGCATTCTACCTTCCAGCTGCCAGCAGAGAACACATTTGAGTTGAGTTATTCGTTCTTATCGTTGTTTTGGCTGCCACACATTGTTGCTGTAGTAGACTCACCTTGCACAATCCTGCAGCTAATATTTATTCCCTGATTACCCTTGTAGGTGGAGGTGGTCCCTCTTGTGCTCAAAGGGATACCTTATGTACAGCTCTTTTTGTTCATAATTTTTGTCTTATCATTATTCCCCAAAGCAGGGTGGCCTTATAGCAGGGCATCTGAGTTGAGAAGAGATTTCTATAGAAATCACAAGTTGAAATCATCTCTTGAATGCATTCCTATGTCCAAACTAAAGCCCCTAGTTGATGTGTTCCCTTTCCTCAAGGCAGTTTTATTTCAGTGTCTTATTGTTTTTTCCTGACATAAAATTTCGGTGGAGGTCATCTTGACCCATTTTAATAGGTCTCCCAAACTTTGAATGTTAGGGAGCAAGCCTAGATTCTTTCTTTCAGGAGAATTAAGGGTCTGAGCAAATGGCATCCTGGGTCACATTCCAAATGCTCTTCCTTCCTCAACAAAGAATTTGCTTTGATGCCTCACATTTGTATGACTAAGGAGATACCTTCAAGAGGCCAGGCAAATCATTGTCTCTATATCTACCTGTGGATAAGCTGCTATCATTTTGGACTAAATCCTCATTGGGCATTCCACTTTATCTCTGTCTGAACGTGCCTTCTTCACACACATATCTGCATAATGCTATACAGTGTGCACTTGCACCCTGCTTCTCAAAAAACCCAGTGAAGATAGCTGGGTTTTGACACATATTACCTTCTCCAATTCATAGTACAAAGATTGAAGACTATAAAATTGAACTTAATCCAAATAGCTAGTTAGGGAGTATATTAGTTTCCTGGGGCTGCTGTCACAAAGTACTACAAACGGGTGGCTTAAACAAGATAAAATTTTTGTGTCATACTACTGGAGGTCAGAAATACCAAATCAGGGTGTTGGCAGAGTTGGTTACTTCTGAGGGCTGAGGAGGAATCTGTTTCATGCCCATCTCCTAAGCTTCTAGTGTTCTCTGTGTCCAAATGTCTTCTTTATATAAGCACACCAATCATATTGGACTAAGACCCACTTGAGTCTTAACTTGATCATTTGTAAAAACACTACTTCCAAAATCATATCTATATTTACTGAGGGTTAGGACTTCAGGATCTTTTATAGGGAACAAAATATAAAAGGGGGAAGCATAAACTATAAATTAGGTTTTCTGACATTAAGTTCCACAGAGTTTATATATATTCTGAAGTCTCTTTTAATTTAATTTTTCCAGTACCTACTAGAACATTTGTTCAGGGGGGTGCCTGGGTGGCTCAGTGGGTTAAAGCCTCTGCCTTCAGCTCAGGTCATGATCCCAGGGTTGTGGGATCGAGCCCCTCATCAGGCTTTCTGCTCAGCGGGGAGCCTGCTTCCTCCTATCTCTCTGCCTGCCTCTCTGACTACTTGTGATCTCTGTCTGTCAAATAAATAAATAAAATCTTTAAAAAAAAAAAGAACATTTGTTCAGGAATGTACTTATTTGTTATAGATTTAATGGCTTCTGATTCTTTACAAAATTTGTTATTTTTAAAATTTCTTTTTAAAGAATTCTCGACTGAATTTTGACTCATTGCCTTAATATAATTACTTTTCTAATAATTACCTCTTTAAATTTTTGAAATACAATTTTTAAACAAAAAGGATTGTCAGACTTTTAAAGAAAAGTATTTGCTTTTCAGGCAACAGTACCTGTAGGTAATATAGAATATACCTATTTGTAATATTACACATATGTGTTTATATATGTGTGCATTTTTTCTAGTCAGTCATATTACCTAAGGATAATAAGATGAAAAATTTATTCACTTTTGTGGTTTCCTTTGTAGATGTATGTGCCTTATCAGCTCACAAGAATACCCCATGAGAAAGTAATTTTAAGGTTGTGAATAGATTACCTACCTGTTACTAAGCATGGCCTAGAATAATACTGAGATGCTTCCTAAATGTAAACAAATGAATTTAACTGTCAATATCTTTTTTATATTCATTTAAGTAAAAATATACCACAGTAGTTTGAAAAATGGGCTTTACAGTAAGAAAAATAAATACAGCTGGGTCTCAACTCTGCTAATATAATAGGAGTGACTTAGGCAAGTAACCTGACTTCTAAGCCCAGTTTTCTCATGTCCAAAATTGAGGCAATAATACATACTCCTCATAGGACTTTTGGGGAATTTGTTTAAGAAAATATATGTAGCATGCTTACAACAGTGCCGTGTACTTTGTGAGCAAACAGTAAACATCAACTATATTGTCACCACCAATTAAATTAATTAGTTCCACTGTAATTATAATTACTACTTTACCCTATTTAATGGAAATCCTGAGCCTGAAGAATAGTTGCTGTAGTTTTGTGTTTAGAACAATATTCAAGACATATCTGGCATTAAATTATTATTTTATGTCAGAGAGTGTAACTATGGGTCCATTGTTTTAAATGGTTCTTTCTGTACCAGTATTAAATTTTATTTGTGATAAACCTACACAGATAATAAGATCTAAATAATTTTAATATGTTTTGTCATTTTGCTTTCTTTAACATTAGAGTAGCTTTTCTTGTGCAAGACTTTTTGTTTTTTTAATTGTGAGAGTAGCTGGGTTTCCTGATACAACCTCTTTTTATTTTTCAAGTGCTAGATCATTAACTGAAAGAAAAAAGCCCATGGAAGCAAACTGCTGTTATATAAGTGATTCATGTCCATTGGGGAAGAATAGATAATGCACACACACACATAAATCAAGTCACCCATAGTCTCATACCCTGCACAAAATCTGTGTTTGCATTGTGAGATAACATCTCTTAATGTTACCTTCTGACTCTTATACCATCTTTTGTTAAATTGAGTTTCACTCATATTGATACCTCCCTTTTACCTGGCCATCTCTCTTTGGTTGCAACAATGCACAGAAAAACACTCAGGTAGCAAACAGAATCAGCAGGGGCTCTATCTCCATTTCTCACCTCAAACTTCCTTTCATATAGAGCTAGTCTACAGTAGGACTGCTGAAATGTGTGAATTCATAAATTGGAATTTATTTTCATTGGCTTCTATTGTCAACTGGTAGAAAGAAACAAGCCCCAACGCACATAAGAAGTTCTCCAGCTCAGAGGAATGGTAACTCACGTTCATTCCTTATTTTATCCTTTGTCCACTGCCTGCCAATTTTTTCCAGCTCTATTTCCATCTCTCTTCCAAAGTGGCGATAATAGCAATTTATGTTGTTGGCATCTGTCTCTCCTCACACTATTAAAGATTCAAACTCCCTTATGTGGAATTCTGAAATTTGGTTTTCGGAATCCAGAAAGTCTAAGAACTAAATTTTCATAACTAATATGAAGCTATTCACAGTTACTGTTTCTCATCCCTGATGTGAATATTTGTAAGTTTGGCTGCCAAATGTAAAGGTGCTTGGTTATAGGATATTGCTTCAGATTCCACTGAGGGTGGAGGGTCTAGCATGTCATATATGCACTGGGTTACCTTTCTAAAGTCCAGAAAATCTGAATTATAAACACAACTGGTCCCACCCATCCTGAATAAGAGCTGGACCTGTATGAACACAGAGAGTTGGCTGAGGACCAGTATAAGGAGGAGAAGGGCCTGAGGAGGGCAGTTCCATCTCAACTGCACCATCATTTTGTGAACTCTAATTCTGTTCTCTGTTCACGTTGCTCTTGTGACAGTGAGGGTGTGAACCCTCTTCAGCTTTCTTCTCTTTATTTCATCCATTTCTCACCATTGTCTTGAACACCAGCACATGTTTTCTGAATTCCTTGACTTAGTACTTTTTGTTTCTTCTAATGACACTCAATCCTTTCCCTTCCTCAAATAAAATAGATTTCCTTTTTGTTCACACTACACAGCAATTAGGCCAGAGTGGTCCTTTGCTAAAGCTACTTTATGAATGGTGTCTATTTGGTGGGGGCAGCATACCATGGCATGGCAAAAAATCCATGCCATGTTTTTTTTTCTCTGAATTGAGAGGAACCCCAAGGAATACCAAAAGATCACAGTGTAGAAGCAGAAGACAAAAGAAAGAACTATCTGTCCTGTGGTGGAAAGATAGTTGGAATATTTCAAATTGTTGTTATTAAGGTTCCCTGGAAAATATCTACCAATGATGTATCATATTTTTACTCTATAACATACAGTGAGGACTCTTTACTGTTTCCCCCTTGACATCCATACATTTCACAGTAATATTCTTTTTCTACTTACTAAATAATGGGAACTTACAATAATAATAATAATAATAATAACAACAATAACAATAACAATAATAAGGACGTTTCTCATTCCACATTGGCCCTACAATACTAGATGTCAAACTTCAGGCCCAAGTGAACAATGTAAAACATAGATCCTCAGCCTCAGCACTATTTTGGACCAGGTAATTCTTTGCCATCTAGGACTGACCTGTGTGTTCTAGAAATTTAGCAGCATCCCTGGTCTCTACTAGGTGCCGATAGTATTCCCTCCTCTCCCTAGTAGTGACAAGGATGTTTTTTCCCCACATATTGTCAAATACATCCTGGGGGTAAGAATCACTCCTGCCTCCACCATTGAGAAGGACTACTGTGAGGTAGCTCGTGTGTGTTCTGAAGATTTCCTCAGGAGAGAAAGTGCTGCCACTGTGATAGTCTTAGAGGGTGGGAATAATCCAGACCAGCATGTCTTTCTGGATTTTACTTTACATCTCATCCATTAATTCATTCATTTAGCTGTTATTTATTGTCACTGACAATGTGCCAGGGCTTTACTGGGTGCTAGAATCATAGTGAACAAGAGAGTTAAGAAGACCCTATTTTCTTGGAGTGTGCCTTCTGAAAGTGATAGTATTGGGGGTGGGGGAGGGAGTGACAAGTGTTAATAATTAGTAATTTGTAGGTAATTAGTACATTTTAATATGAATAATATAATTTCAAACAGTGAAAGGGTTATAAAAATAAACGGGTATTTGGTAAAGTGATTGGAGGATAGATGCATGCCACCTTAGGATTGTCAGGGATGGTTTCTCTAAGGAAGTGACATTTCAGCTAAGAAGCAGATCTAAGGGATATGTATTCCAAAAAAGGGGGATGAAAAATATGATGGCTTTCAGATGTGGTAAGTTAGTTCTGTTCAACGACAGTGAGAAAGCCAGTGTGCAGTGTAGCAGGAACAGAGAACTTTTTTTGTTTTTTTTAAGATTTTATTTATTTATTTGAGAGAGAAAGAGCATGAGTGGCAAGAGGGCCAGAGGGAGGGGGAAAAGCAGACCTCCTCTCGCATTGAGCCTGTAGCCCGCTGAGCCCAGGAGTCTTGAGGTTTGAGGCTGAAGGGGAAACTCGATGTGAGGCTCAATCCCAGGACCCTGGGATCAGGACCTGAGCCAAAGCCAGATGCTTAACCAAGTGAGCCACCCAGGTGCCCCAGGAACAGAATTTAAGGAGTGTGATCATTGAGGTTTCAGAGTTATGTAGGATCTGTGTGCCACAGAAAACAGTTTGATATCATTATAATTGCAATGCATCAGAGAAACCTGCATTGGAGGTTTTTATGCAGAGGAATTAGTATGTTCTCATTTAAAGTTTTAAAAAAATTGTTCTGGGGTCAGGAGTGAAAGCAGGTAAAATGCATTAAGAGCATTTTGAAAGAGTGTGAGTTGGTGGTGGTGTGAGTTGTACCGTCAGAAACGGACAGGAGGATTCAGAACCTACTGAAGAAGTTGAACTGGTGGTAGTTGCTAATGTACTGTCGTTTGGGTGAGAAAAGAGATGAATCTGCGTTGATTCCTGGGCTTGGGGAGATACGGAATTCTTGTTGAAAGACTAACTGATTTGACATATGTGAAGGGGATGGTGGTGTGAGGTACTTAAAGGTCATCTCTTTCCCTCTGTGTCCTTTTGCTTTGTGGTTGCTCAAGAAGTTAGAGCATGCATCTTTTTTAGAAGATCTTGCACGAACCTCCTACTCTGAACTTCATTGTAACCTAATTTTTGAAATACCAGACACTATGAAGCATCATTTTTCTTTGCCAAATACATATATGAAGATTATACAAATGACCAATTCTGTAAGTCATGTGCTCAGAGTTGTGGTTTCAGAAAAAGTGATAGATTTAAATGAAAATAGACATCTCCATGTTGCTTTATATATCTTGTGATCACTGATGTAGAAAAAGTAGCCCTCTGGGGCCATAAACCATAGAAGAGAATGAAACTTCTTTCCTTATGCTGGAGAGAAAATCCCGAGAACCAATGTTTTAACACATGGGGAAAAATATCTTCAAGAACGTCTCTTTCTCATGAATGATTAGGAAGTTTCTATTTCCTCTGTTCTTTTATTTCTTAATGTTAGTCTAAAGCATATGTATACTACAGAGTTTTACATCACTCTCATCTTTAAATTTCAAGCAACAATAAGCAGACTTTTTCTATAACCAGATCCAAATGTTACACTCTCTGATTTAAACTGAGAAATCTGAATTTGGCAGACAAATGAGAAATAGCAAAAAAATAAAAATTAATAGGATGGGCCATTTACTTTGGAAAGGGTTAATTTAGGATGTCTTCAAATAATGAACAACGTTAAAGGATTTAAAATATGATTTTATAACCAGTTTTTCTGAGACATAACCATTTTATTTAATATGGAGCTTCTGTATTGTATTGGATTTAAATGTCTTAAGTTAATCTATAGGGAAAGTTGCCATGGGGATTCATTTTTCAAGAAAACACAATAGAATCTTAATTTCCCTTGATGAATAATAAAGTAGTTATCACCATAAAGTTTCTCCTCCTTTTTGTTTTAAGATGCTCCTCTGGTAATTTTCCATTTTTACCTGTACTTTCTTTTTTACCCACTGATCAGTTTATTTCTCAGGTTGGCAATAATATTGGGATAAATTCATAAATAGTTGCAATTTGCTGAACAAAATGTCTTTTATTCATGAGTAAAAATAGTGTTTACTTCTTGGAACACTGCATCAAAAACTAATGATGTATGGTGACTAACATAACACAATAAAAAAAATAAAAAGTATAGCGTTTACTTGTTATAGATATTATACTGGTATTGAATACACATTTTCTTCTTTCCTGTTATCTATTTTAAATGATTCTGGAAATACAGAATGACAGATTTTTATTAGTTAAGTTTAGTATGGAATGGAATTTTTTTTCTTTTTGCCCAAGAGAGAGATAATATATGTGAAAGTATGCATTAATAATGATAATAAAAATAATAATTTAATTGAATTAAGATGAAGATTCTTTGAAAATGATAAAAGTATGCTCATATGAGGTATTTTTATTATTATTGATAATAATATTGATATTATTTTTGTCATGGTTAAGGTATGCAAGATAATGCTGTTAGATTTGTTTGTAATTCAAGCATTAGGTAAAACAAAGTATAATTAATTCTGTAGTAAGTTTCATTATACAAACATTTTTTTAGAAGCGCTTTTTAGGAGTTTCACTGAAGGCTTTGGTACAATTGCATTGTTTCTTGATGTACCTTTTTGGACTCTTTCCTTCAGTTGTTTTTATAAGATGGTATGGTGGTTATGGATGTGGTTTATTGTGCCAGACTACCTGGATTCGAATCCCACCTGGACCACTTATCGACTGTAAGAGCTTGGACAAGTCTTATAGCAATTTTGTACTGTTATTTTCTTGTCTGTTAAATGATAACAATATTACCTAGTATTGAGGATAAATGAACAATTTAAATAAAGAAGAAAGTCTAACACATTAAAAAAAAATCTCATGAATTCTTATTTCTTGCACAAGCCTGGTAAAAATTCAAGTTTACCGGTTATCAAATTGCATCAATCCTATTTGGGGTCTTCTTCATTATGTGCAGAGATCAGCTATGACCTGGTTTTGTTTTGGTCATAATTTACCAAGTTATTATATCTCATAAAAAAAGAAGAAGAAAGGATTTGGCCTTCAAAAGGGAAAAACAAGGCAGCATCTTGAATGTATGCTCTACTCAAGGTCCTGGTTCAGGGCCAGATGTACAGTAAGCTCACTGTAGATCTGCGTTCACTCCACGTTGTCTGCCCAGGACTCTGAGCTGTGAATAGGAAGCGCCTTGCTTCTCCATTCTTAGTAAATCTGTGTAGCAGTCTTACCTTAAATTTGGCCTTTAGCCTTAGGGAAAATTTGTAGGTATACTATTATGGCTGAAATATTAAGCTTCTTAAAACCACATACTTTAGTTCACTTAGCTGTCTAATATTTTCTCTATTCTTCAGTTAATTACCTTTAAAAATGTATGATTTTAAATTATATAGTGAGTTATTCAGGTACTCATCTAACACTTAAAATGTAAACAGTGTCGATTTTTCTAAAAGGCAAAGGATAAGAAATTATCATATGTGAAAAGAAATAGAGTTATGATCTTTTTATTCTTTCCTACCTTGGATTCTGCAGTTTTAATCAATTTGGCATTTGAAAATACTGGGCTCTATCTATTAAGAACTGTGTTGTTTATAGAGATTTTTAGGTGCAAATTATCTAGCCAGATGTTTAAACACTAAGGGGAAACAAGTTAAATACAATTAACACAGTCTTCATTTATCAAGTAGTTAATTCTCAGCAGTAGGCCATGAAATCAGGCTTTTGATTCCATCTATCTATCTATCTATCTATAGATATAACTATTTAGATAACATAAAATGAAAGATACAAAAACCTAGTTTTGAAATGCTGTAAACTACAAAATTAGGGACTATTCTACTCATTATAGGGGCCTTCCCGAATTTTGGATATTGATTGCCTTTGTCATTATCTTTTATGATTATTCTAGATTTCATGGATATTGCAACAGATATAATATTGCATTATAATTTCCCATCAAGTAAATGATACCAATTGATTATAGGCCTATGGAAATACCTGAAAACAGGGGCAGGGTGGCCATGTGACCTACAGACACATACACACACAGGCCTACATATACACCACACACATATATAAAAATAAAATTGCATAATATTGCATATCAGTTGCTTGACTCTAGTTAAACTCAACTCTTGCATAGTTACCTACAACATTGTGTTAATGTGGGGTAGGTTGTTTTAGTATATCTACTATATTATGAGGTGGAGTTCCTAAAATAATCATGCTGAGAACTATGAAGTTCTTAAAATAGTTTTTATTATGGTAAATTTGAAAATGTTCTCTAAAAATTTTTAAATTATAAAAGCAGTATAAGATTATACTAGGTGTAGTTTTGGGAAACAAAGAGGGGAAAAAATTAGCTACTACTTAATAAAAATCATTTGTGCCTTACTGTATTTATCTAGATATTATATGTCCCATTGTATTTTCAATGTTATACTTTGTTTCTTATATACATATACAGGACTGTTTTAAATATTGTGAGGTGTATTATAAGGGTTTTAAGTTCTTAAGTCTTCCTGGGAAAGAGCTTAAAAACATTTTGAGTTTTATAAGTCTCATTGAAGACCTAGGAAATTATTTCCAAATATTAATTTGGAGCTTCACTTTTTTTTTTAAATTTTATTTATTTATTTGACAGACAGAGATCACAAGTAGGCAGAGAGGCAAGCAGAGAGAGAGGGGAAAGCAGGCTCCCTGCCAAGCAGAGAGCCCGACGGGGGCTCGATCCCAGGACCCTGAGATCATGACCTGAGCCGAAGGCAGAGGCTTTAACCCACTGAGCCACCCACACACCCCATGGAGCTTCACTTTTTTTTTTTTTTTAAGATTTTGTTTATTTATTTGACAGATAGAGATCACAAGTAGGCAGAGAGGCAGGCAGAGAGAGAGAGAGAGAGAGAGAGGAGGAAGCAGGCTCCCCGCTGAGCAGAGAGCCTGATGTGGGGCTCGATCCCAGGACTCTGGGATCATGACCTGAGCTGAAGGCAGAGGCTTTAACCCACTGAGCCACCCAGGCGCCCCTGGAGCTTCACTTTTAATAGGGTATTAGAACTAGTGATATGGTAGAAACTGTATTAAAGTAAAGTTCAGGAATTTATGTTCAAGTTTCAGTTTTGACCACATGAAGGGTTTGAGCCTACTTATTGTATTCTCCTCTAGTTCTATCATTTGAAGGATGTTTGTGATCCATCTTTGTATGAGTGAAATACACATAGAGATCTCTAAGAATAAATTATGATCCATATGCTTTCCCTCAAATTGTGCTATAATCTAATAGAGATTTATGGACATCTTTTCTTGGTCGTTTATTTTTCTGTGATGGAGTGATTTAATTTGGAAAAGGAGATGCTTCTGCCTCTGTTAATTAATGGATATAGGAAGCAACAGAAGGTAACAGGCAAGACTGGAAGGAGAAAAAGAAGACTTAGCCAGTGTGGTTGAGAGCAACGGAAAGGAACAAAGACATTTAAGGATCTAATTATTTATTTGACAACTATTTGCAAGTCTGTTAACTATGGAGATGAGGAAAGGTTGTAAGAAAAAGAGAGAGCAGGGTGTTAGGGAGACCAAGAAAATACAGTGGTGAAAACATGCCCCAGTGTTTTCCTCTGGCTCACATGGCTTCCTTTATTCGTTTTTCTTTGCCTGTTGCTACTTGTTTCTGGATGTGAAGGAGGGAATATCTTAAAATTATTTAGACACAACTAATTAGCTCAGGAGAACAATATGTTTAAACCACACAGAATATTTCATTTGTATTACAGAACAATTAAGTAAGAGTCCATTTGTAGCCGTAAGTTGCAAAGTGCTAAGGAAATATGAAGTTAATTTATCTAGCTTATTTTCACGCCATCTGCCTATGTAAACTCATCATTACTTTTAGCCTCCCTTAATAGAAGACATTAAATTTCCTCCTTACCTCAATATTTAGAGTCAAAGTACAACCCAAAAGCCAGGGGTGGAGGTGGTTGTTCTGCCATGGAGACCTCCCAACTTTTGAAGGATAAAGTATTTTTATAAAGCTATACTTAACATAAATTAGTTTACATTTCACTCTGTCTTTGCAAGTGAAGAACTATAGTATCACACTAAAAAACTGCATATTCAAGGCCTAAGTTATGGGACTTGAACTCTAACCCCATACCTAACCAACTGTATGACTTTGGACAAATTACTTCATTCTCCTGTGTCTTAATTTTTTTGTCTATAAAATGATGATTGTAGTAATTGTCTTATTGATGTTGTTATGGAGTTTAATTAATTTAGTCTAAGCATTTAGAACAGTACTTAGAACATATAAACTCTTCATAATTCAGTTTTTCAGGTACAGGGACACATTTGAATGACCTGGGAGCTTGATGTCTAAGCGGCACACTTGACTACTTAAATCCAAATCTTTGGGGGTGGAGCCCAGTAGTGGGAGTCATTACAACTTTTGAGGTGATTCTAATGAGCAGCCAGACTTAGGCACAACCACCATATATGTTGGCTGTAATTATCTTGCTGACTAAATTATAAACTTCCTGAGGGCAGGGAGTGTGTTACTCCTTTTTATACACTCCTTCCCAGAGGGGCTGGCTCAACTGCCTTATTTGTAACTAATGCTCATCAAATACTTGCCAATCAAGGAAAACGTGTTGATGATTCTTTAGAATTATAAAGACCTTGCAATACTACAGAGGTGCTAATTTTAGGCATTGATTATCCATTCCCTCATTTATTCATTTATTACACACTACACTGCTTTAGAATCTTGATATACCATGCTAAACACTGCAGGCATATATGATTTAGAAATACAATACATGCTCTGAAGAGTTTTTAATCTAGTGTGTGATTGAGAACATAAACAAATACAGACAAGACTTTAATAGAAGGAAATTTGACAATGTTTAAGTTCCATGTTGTAATTTGGACTCCCTAGGAAGCCATCTCTAAGATGGAGCATGTAACATGTTTGTTAGGAAGTGGTCTTGGGAGCAACATCTCTTGTGTGTGGTGGAAGGATGGGAGAGTCACAGAAGAAGCATGATTGATCAGAGAGTAGAAGTTAAATTTCAACTCATTGCCAACAACGTTTTCAACCAACCCCACAAGAAGCTCTGGGGTTGGGACAGCTCTTCAGAGTTGTCTCAAGTTGGGCTGAAAGGGGTTTTGTTTCTCCATGTTGATCAGTAGTTAGATACAGCTGCTAAAGAAGTGACCTAGGGTAAGACACATTTCTTTTTTGTTGTTGTTAAATTTTATTTGTTTGACAGAGAGAGAGGTAGTGAGAGACAGAATACAAGCTGGGTAGTGGGAGAGAGAGAAGCAGGCTTCCCGCTGAGGAGGCAGCCTAATGCGGGGTTCAATCCCAGGACCCTGGGACCATGACCTGAGCCAAAGGCAGAGGGTCAACGACTGAGCCACCCAGGCTCCCCATGACACATTTCTTTAGCTGAAGTGATCTCCAAATAGAGCTGACAGCTCAGGGTATCTTCTGGGAGTTCTTCTAGCAGATAGGGGAATACATCCTTAATTCCTAAAGGAGGGTTTGGGTAGAATATCACAACTTCCATCCCATGAAATAAAAGAGGTTAATAACAACAAAAAAATTACTATGACTCAGAAAAGAACAAGGTCACAGTTATTTAGCTTGAGAGATGAGAGCCAGGATGAATTGAGGACCACTTTCTGAAGTGGATGTCATTATAATTTGATACTTAGGGATAGTTAAGATTTTAAGAGGCTGAGATGAAGTGCAGATTATTTCAGGTACAGGAAACAATAGAGGTAAAGGTGGAGAAATATGAAGTATAGATGTGTCCAGAAGCCTGTGAGTTGTAGAATTAAACTCTAAGTCTTTTAAAAATGAATTTCAGTGAATGGTATTATTTTGAGCAAGAGGACTTCTGAGCCCCTGAAAATGATGTTAAGTGTAAGGTCATCCTCAGTGATTTAATTTTGAGGGATGGTATTTTCAGGATTTGAACAAAATGGAAAATTAAGTCATACTTGTAGCTTCTTAACCTTGGAAGGAGGTCCTGGAGTGTTATAAACATTGCGTTGTGGGAGACTCGGCTGTAGCACATAGTATGCCTTAATATTGTTATAATTTCTTTTTTCTCTTCTTTCTCTCACAGAAATGAAATGGATGAATTGATCATCCTCTAATTTTGTCATTGTGAAGGAACTTTTCCTACTTCATCTTAATGTCTAGGGTGCTTCATTTAAGAGCAGTTTAAATGAGCCCTGTTTTAAAATGAACTGTGCTGTAATATCATTAGTGCCCAGCTAGTCACTTTGTGAAGTCACAGAACTCTGCACAATTTCTCTTTCTATTCCAAAACCTTGGAAGAAAGTAATTGAGGTATAGACACTTGGGAGTTTTGATTATATTGCTTTGCAAAGAAATTTCAATTTAGTGTTTATCTGGTTATGGTCCCCAAATATTTCTCAAAGGAAGATAAATCAAGCTTGTTGGGAAGTTCCTAGTCATATATCATCCAGTCCTATTACCTGAACTACCTTGTTTGACATTGTCATTCAGAGCACTTCCCCAGCTGTGATTATAACTCAACCTTGGTTTGGGTTGTCAACTCACTCTTCTTGCTTGTTATTCTCTCTCTGGTTCTGTGTGTGTATGTGTCTCTCTCTTTCTTTTCACTTGCAGATCCAATGCAGTTCTTTGAAATGATTTATATTTCATCCTAAGTCATTAGGGTATGTTTCCAAATGGACAATCTTTCCTCCTTTGTTGGTTAATGTTTACAAGAAACCTCTTGGAGTAATGACTCACTGTGATAATTTATCACTTGCCTGCTTCCAGTATCAGTGATGAGCTTATATTTGAGACTGTACCCTTCTCTGTGTCTGTAAAACAAATTCTGTTCTCTGAGTGGTGAATATGATTCTGCCCCTGATCTATGGGGAAAACAAACCACTCTTTATTTATTAGCAAAGATAAATGTATGCCATCCTCCTCTGTTTTTCTGCAGGAATTGTTCTTTAAAGACCAAGAAAGGGACGCCTGGGTGGCTCAGTTGGTTAAGCAGCTGCCTTCGGCTCAGGTCATGATCCCAGCGTCCTGGGATAGAGTCCCACATCGGGCTCCTTGCTTGGCAGCAGGGAGCCTGCTTCTCCCTCTGCCTCTGCCTGCCTCTCTGTCTGCCTGTGCTCGCTCTCTCTCTCTCTAACTAATAAATAAATAAAATCTTAAAAAAAAAAGTATAAAAAAAAATAAAAATAAAGACCAAGAAACCATAAACAAGACTCATTTAGGTCGCTTCAAAGATGCTTATTAGTACTTATATTAGAAGTCACATTAAAGTATAATATATAAACGATTCTCTTTAAGAACTAGTTCTCTCTTTTAAAGAACCAGCTTACTCAAATACATCTCTCATCCATTTTTTATGCCTAGTAAATTGAAATAAAATCTACTTTCTTTGCTCAGTAAGAGAGTCAAGATGCTATGAGACTGCTGTATTGGAATTCTGCTTATTACTGAAAATTTGAGCCCTTATGCATGATGTTAAGAGAGAGCCTTCTTCAAATGGCTTAAGTCAAAGTCTCACTATGTTGAAGGAGAAAGGTAAGTGGTTTAGTGGTTATTTGTTCAGGTGATGAACTGTGCCAAATTAGACATCAGAGTCTTGGAGCTGAAGGGAGACATGAAAGGAATTTTGTTCTATCTCCCTTATTTTAGGCAAAGAATATCATGCTGACTAACATGTCATGTTAAGGATAAGGCAGCCAACAGTATGAGTAATTGAAGATTTAACCAGGGTCAATAGAAGGGGTCTGCAGATCACATGTCCTTCCTACTCCCCATAACTTTTTTCTTTACCAGTGTATCCAAAAGTTACTTAAACTAATGCCTGATACTTTGAAGGATAAGAATGGATGAGTAAAGTCAAGGAAAGGGGAATTAATTCAGAAGAGCAGTTGCCTTCCTTTGAAGGCAACACTAATTCACGTTTTTTGTTTTTTGGGTTTTTTTTGAGTATAGTTGATAAACAATGTCACATTAGTTTCAGGTACACACCATAGTGATTTGGCAAGTTTTTACATTATACTGTGTTTACTACAAGTACAGCTACCATCTGTCCCCATACATCACTATTATAATAACAGTAACTATATTCCTTATAGTTAATGTTGTGCCCTTTATTCCATAACTGGAAGCCTGTATATCGCACTCCCCTTCACCCATTTTGCCAAACCCCTCCCCTCTGGTAACCATCAGATTGTTCTTTGCATTTATATGTCTGTTGTTTGTTGATATATTTATTTTTAGATTCCACTTATGAATGAAATCGTAAGGTATTCCTTAGTCTTGTCTTCCTTAGTGTGACTTATTTCACTTAGTATAACACCCTCTAAGTCCATCCATATTGTCTCAAATGGCACAATCCCATCCTTTTGTATGGCTGTGTAATATTCCATTGTATGTATATTATATTCCATTGTATATAAATGTATATACATACAATATATATGTACCACATCTTTCTTATCTATTTGTCTAATTATGGACTATTAGGTTACTTCCATATGTTGACTATTGTAAATAATGCTATAATAGACATAATCTTTTCAAATTATAACATAGTCTTTTCAAATTGTAATAAACATATCTTTTCAAATTAATGTTTTTTATTTCTTTGAGTAAATATCCAATAGTGGAACTATTGGGTCATATATTCATCTATCTATCTGTCTATCTCCCTCCCTATCTACTTACCTATTTTTGTTTTGAGATTCAATATAGTAGAATGGTCAAGTTCATAAGTTCTGAAGATAGACAGCCTAGTCAAATTTCTACTATGTGATCATCAACAAGTTACTTACCTCATGATGGCTCAATTTTCCCACAATGTAGATAATAACAAATCATATCTCATAATACTGCTGTGAGGATTGAATGAGTTAAATCATGCAAAGAACTTAAAATAATACCTAGCATATGGCTAGCATTCAATATCTGTAAGCTGCTATATTGGGAATGGGCAGTCAGTGGCATGTGGACTAACTTACAGGACTCCTTCAATGGAGGCAAGGCTGGCATTTGGAAAGTGCTTTTTAAACAAAGCAGAATCTTGGAGTTTTAGTGTGAGCCTCTGAAGACTTGAACCTTCACATCTCTCTTGACTCATATTCTATATTAATGCCCAGAATTCTGCAACCACAGAAGTTGAACAGAAGCCAAGCTGAAGTCTTGTAACCATTGTAAATAATCTCATGTGGCAAATAACTGAGCATTTGAGAATAAGGCTATAAGATACATAGGCAATATTAGGGGCTTTAGTGCCACCACAACCTGGTTGATATTGGCTTAGCCATTCAGTAGCTTCCTGTCCTGGAAAAATTATTCAAACACTTAGACTCTGAGTCTCCTCATTTATAAATTAGATAAAAAATATTTTGTGTATTATAGAGAAGATTAAGTATAATATATACATATTTAAAGTGCCAGATATACCATGGGGATGTAATAAATGATTGATTTTAGTTAATAATTATTATAGGAAGAAAAACCTATTAACTAAGGAATTGACCAGAGAAACAATGCTGGCTACCAGGTGAAGATGCCATTGTTTCATTTGCTTGTTTCTTTAGAAAGTAACAGGATGGAAGATTTCTAAATAACAAGTACCATGAAAGTACTTTGTCTTAGGAGCAATACCTTTGTTGGAATTCTTAGTTTCTTATCCATGAACTGCTTGTTAAAATGATTTCATGACTTCAGAGACATCTCTGATTCTAAAGGCTCACTTTAAGTTACTTTTAGAAGGTTTGCAGTGTTCAGAAGAAGGAAAGGAAGGGAGAAAGGGAGAATAGGAAAGACAAGAGAGCATGGAGAGAACTAGACATAATGGATTCCAGGGCCAATTTTGTCACTTTCACCAAGGTTTTTATTTCCTCTTCCTTTTGGACCTTGTTAATTATGAAGCTTTTCATCTGACTTTAGTGAGGGAAATACAAGTTGTCATCAATCCATGATGTCTTGTAAGACAACATGGACTGGCCATGTTAGCCTGAGATAACAAAACAACCCCAGAGTCTCAGGACATAAATCAACAGCAACAAAACATTATTACTTGTTTATGCTACAGCTCCACTATAGGAACCCTACCACATCTTCTCTTTAGTCAGGGATTTAGGCCAACAGAACCTCTACTATTTGAAATCTGCTAGTTGTTATGACATGGGGAAAAGGAAGATAGCTCTTTTCTTTATATATATATATATATATATATAATGTTAAGTGTACTCTTTAATCTCCGTCAGCTATTTCAGCCATCTTCCCAGCCACCTCCCCTCTGATAACCATCAGTTTGTTCTCTGTAGTTGAGTCTGTTCCTTGGTTTATTTCTCTCTCTCTCTCTTTTTTCCTTTGTTTATTTTGTTTCTTAAATTCCCCACAAGTGAGTTCATATGGTATTTGTCTTTCTCTGACTGACTTATGTCTCCTAGCATTATACTCTCTAGCTCCACCCATATTGTTGCAAATGGCAAGATTTCATTCTCTTTTTAAGGCAAAATAATATGTGTGTGTGTGTGTGTGTGTGTGTGTGTGTGTGTGTGTATCACATCTTCTTTATCCATTTATCTATCAGGGGACACTTGGGCTTCTTCTAGTCTGGCTATTGTAAATAAGGCTGCAGCAAACATAAAGGTGCTTGTATCCCTTTGAATTAGTTTTTTGTATTTGGGGAGGCAAATACATGGTAGTGTAAGTACTAGATCATAGGATAGTTCTATTTTTAATTTTTTGAGAAATTTCTATATTGTTTTTCATAGTGGCTGTACTAGTTTGCATTCCCACCAACTGTGCAAAAGATTTCCTTTTTCTCCACATCTTTGCCAACACTTGCTGTTTCTTTTGTTTTTTATTTTAGCCATTCTGACAATTGTGAAGTGGTTATCTCTGACAAGTGTATAGTTTTGATGCATTTCTCTGATGATGAATGATTTTGAGCATCTCTCTAAGTGTCTGTTGGACATCTGTATATCTTTTTTTGGAGAAATGTCTTTTCATGTCTTCTGCCCATTTTTAATTGGATATTTGTTTTTTGGATGTTGAGTTGTATCAGTTCTTTATGTATTTTGGATACAAACCCTTTATTGGATATATCATTGCAAATATCTTCTCCCATTCAGTAGGTTCCCTTTTAGTTTCGTTGGTTGTTTCCTTCACTGTGTAAAAACTTTTTATTTTGATGTAGTCCCAATAGTTTATTTTTGCTTTTATTTCCCTTGCCTCAGGGGGACATATCTAGAAAAATGTTGCTACAGCCAGTGTCAGATAAATCACTGCTTGTGCTCACTTCAAGAATTTATGATTTCAGGTCTCAGATTTAGGTCTTTAATCCACTTTGAGTTTATTTTTGTATATGGAGAAAGAAAATGGTCCAATTTCATTTTTTTGCATGTAGCTATCCAGTTTTCCCAACGCCATTTATTGGAGACTATCTTTGTCCCATTGCATATTCGTTCCTCCTTTGTCGATGATTAATTTGCCATATATTTGTAAGTGTATTTCTGGGTTTTCTAGTCTATTCTATTGACCTACATGTCTTTTTATGCCATTACCATACTGTTCTAATTACTACCACTTTGTAATATAATTTGAAACCTAGAATAGTGATACATCCAATTTTGTTTTTCAAGACTGCTTTGGCTATTTGAGGTCTTTTTTGGTTTCATACAAATATTAGGATTGTTTTGTTTTAGTTATGTGAAAAATGCTGTTGGTATTCTGATAGGGATTGCATTAGATCTAAAGACTGCTTTGGGTAGTATAGACATTTCACAATATTTATTCTTCCAACCCATGAACATTGAATGTCTTTCCATTTCTTTGTGTCCATCTTTAATTTCTTTCATCAGTGTTTTAAAGTTTTCAGAGTATAAGTCTTTCACTTCCTTGGTTAAGTTTATTCCTAGATGTTTTACTGCTTTTAGTGCAGTTGTAAATGGGATTGCTTTCTTAATTGTACTTTCTTCCATTTCATTATTACTGTATAGGACTACAGATTTTTGTAGATTGATTTTGAATCCAGGAAGATAGCTCTTAATGTATCTCTTTGGCCCTGGCATTTGTCACTTTGATGCAAGAAGCAGATTGGAAGAGGAATGAATCAAATATTTGATGATAGTTATTACTGTGATTCCCATATATTCTGGTTTTCCTCATCTGTACACATGGTTGAATTGCTCTTTTCTCCCCACTTGAATTAGCCATGATTATGTAATTTGTTTTAGCCAAGTTAAGCATGAATGAAGATATTTTATCACTTTCATGTTGAGGTTTCAAGATCTATCTAGTTTACAATTTGTAATCTTGCTTCCTCTTGTCAGAGTGACCCAGATGTTCTTGGCTCTGTTGGTCTGGGTCTCTGCCTGAAGGTGAAATGGATCAGAGACTTCTATCAACCTATGATGGGCATATAGTATGAGTAAGGTATAATAATTATGTTATGTCAATGAGATTTGAAAGGTGTTTGTTCCTGCAACATATCCTAGCCTGTTCTGACTGATTCAGATAGGGAACACATTAGAATATATTCTAGAAGTTAAAACAGTAGTTTTCTTTCACCCATGTAGATTTATGAATTCTCAAAGTTAAAGAGCTCAGGGCAATTTTTTACTGCCTATCACAGGGGAAAAAAACAAAAACAAAAACAACACTACCTAGGCTCCTTGACTTATTTGGCTCGTAGTTGTGATGCTGATATTAATGAGCAGTAAGATTTGGGGGAAAGAAGTCTATATTAATTATAGCTGCAATGTAGGGTAAATTTATAAGTTTTTTTCCTACTAAAACCAGAGAATGTTTCAGTGATTCATCACCAAGTATATTTGCTCCAATGACAATAATATTGGAGACCACAGGTTGTACTTAATATACTAGTTTTTATTTTCCTTTTATTTAAGTGAGCTTACTATTTACTTAGAATTATAAAGGGAAGATTCTTAATTTCTTTGCTTTGTTTAACAGAAGTCAATGAAAAAAGGAGGGTATCATTGAGGAGTGGGGATAACAATAGGTTTGTCATTCAAGGAAATGGTTTGTGGACCTCAAGAATTTCCATACTCTCTGCTAGTCTTGAGCTATTATAAACTCAAGTATAGATCTTACTGATTCATTATCTGGCTTTGGGTAAGGCACTTAATCACATTTGATCTCAGTTTCCTCATCTTTAAAATGAGGATAATAACACTGTCAGAAGTCATAGGGATGTTGTGTGGATAAACTAATTAATGATTGTAAAATGCTTTGAAAGTGCAAGGTGTTGTATAATTGTTAGGTGCTATTATTAAGAAGTGTTATTAGTGTGTTGTGTTTAATTTTTATTAGGGTTTTCTCTGCTTTGAAGTCAGCATCCACGTGGATTGTGGGGTAAGTTTAAGTTTACAGATGTGCTGCTCTAGTCCCTTTTTTTGCCTAGAGAAAATATTCAGTAGCTAGGGTAATCATCATTATGAAGAGTATCTCTTCAAGATAAAAAGATAGGAAATGATCTTCCTTTTAAAAAATGGAAATTTCTCTAACTTTAAAAGTATCAATCAATTCTTTAAAACCTCATACAGCCCTATGTTTCAATAAAAGTCTAACAACGTGCAAAATTTGAAACTTCAGGCATTTTCTGCTTCAGCATAAGATAGGAAATGTTCTTGCTCAGATAACTTTAAATGAGCTGAACCAGCTCTTTCTAATTTTCCCACAATGTTTGCTTCAAGGATGAAAACAAGCGAGGTATCCTCCTGAGGAAAGAAATTCTGATCTGTGGCTATGTTTTGCATTTGTAAAAAGTTAAAACCCTGACTCAAATTAATTTTCATTTGCTTTATGGACTCCCTATTGGGGAATGTGTTTCTGGGTGCATAAAAACAAGCTGTTCTTTTGAAGGTCAACTATACACCATATTCATAGATGACTACATGATGGAGCTAAATAACACTGGCTTTGGGGCAAAAAGACTATGGTCAGGCCTTTGGAAGATGGCTTATTAGTGGTGTGTGTTTTGACAAAATAATTTAATATCTGTCTTAGTTTTCAGATATCAGTACATGTCTAAAATATACCTATAAGGGCTTTTGAAAGTGTCAAAGAAGGAACAATCTTTGAAAAAAATGTTTTACAAATAAATGAACTACTTAACTTGTATTATATTATTTAACATTTCCAATTATCTTACATTTAACTAGTTACTGAGTTAACAAGCCCCTAAATATGTTTTCATGGATAATAAGGATAATAGAAACTTGAATAATTTCCTCCCAACTTTTTAAAGTCTATGTCTTTAGTCTTAAATCCCATAGAATGATAAGAAAGAAGTCAATATACACTCTCTGAGTTGTTCATTAAGCACATTGAAGGGATAGCAGAGATTTGAGTGGGCACTTTGGCCATTGCTACTATTCCACATCCTTTTTTTGTTTTTGTTTTTTGGTTGTTTTTTTTTTTTGCTTTTCTTAAATTATGTGTGTAGACATGTACAGCATTACATTTTAAAACCACTAGAAACTTGTTTAGCATACAAAGGAATGAAACTCTTACCAACGAAATCTAATGTTTAAGTCCAAGTCACAAAAAGAATTTTTAGAATTTGACCATATTGTTCTACAATAGGGGATAAACACTTCAAGAAACTTCTGAGAGACCAAAAGTTCTCAGAGACTAGCCTTCTAGGTTCATAGGAGTCAAATAGTTAGGCTACCTTGGTGCACCATTGTTTCCCCCAAATATTACACTTCTTATGATGGCCTAAATTTTTGCAAAAATAACAAATCCTACAATTAGTTTGTTTATTCTGAAAAATGTTGACTTCATGAATTGACAGCCAATATACCAGAGCTGTTTATCCCTTCATAGGTGCCAAAGAAAAGGATAATGGCAAGATTTTTAAAGTTTGTCCCACTATTTTTAGGTACATTGGCATACTGCCAAGAGTGGATGCTCTGGTGTGTCACCTAGCTTCCCTGTTTAGAACCGAGACACTTATCCTGTGTTACTTGGAGTGCTGTCTGCTGATGACTCGAAGCTAAGCACCTCTGCCCAATTGACTTCCGTTGAAGGGATGGGTTCCCTCCAAGGTCATACCTGCCTCCCTGGGGGTAACTCACTTCTAGTGACTGTTAATATAGATAGTAAAAAGCTATAGCCCCTTGCCTTGATGGGGAACAACTCTGAAGGACTATCCCAATGACAGAGATTCCTGTAGGATGGGCTGAGGCCTCTGTTACAAATGAATTGCAGTTTAATTTCTCTTTTTAATCAATTTCCAGGTTGTCAGAACAACATCTAGGGTCAATTAACAATATAATATGGCCAAGGAAATTCTAGGTATGCTATAGAAGGAAGCCCAAAGCTCTGTAGACCCTAGCTAATATGTACTATCAGGGACTAGTATTTGGGACTGGATCCAGAGGATGCTAGATCGAAGTGGCTGGAACACAAAGTTGAATAAAGGAAAGTTTATTAACATGGGAGGATTCACCTCCCATGAGACAGAACTTAATATCTAGCAATGACTTTGGGAAATAGTGTAACATATTGCTAGGATTCCTCTTAGATGCTTGCAAAAAAGTGATGGCCTCCAGAATAAAAAAGTAGAAATATGAGAATTACTGTGGTAGAGAGTAAATGAAGGCATCAAAAGGCTCAGAGAAGTTGGGTTGATAGATTAGATATGCATAAGGCTGGAAACCTAACCAGATGGCCATATTCACCAGGAGGACCTAAGGGATGCTCCATTTACCTAAGTGATAATGAAATCACTAGTGAGAAGAGCACCGTTATCTCTGAGAAGCCCAATGGTAGCTATTTTTTATTGACCAAGGCTGAATAAAAAATGATGTTCCAGAATGGACTTTCTGATAGTAAAGTCAATGATGGTGGACACAGCCTGGCCCCTACAAAGACCGGATAAATCCTGGTGAATGACAGAAGACTACCACAAATGCAGCTAAGCCTCAAGTACATGGTTTGCAGCTGTTGAACTGGCAAATGCATTCTTCCTCATCCTTATCAGGGAAGAGGAACAGAAGTACTTTGCATTCACTTGGGTTAGACTACAGTAAAAATTTATGTCTTGCTCAGGGCTGTGCTCCTGTCTTGCCCTTTGAAGAGATCTGGACTATCCGGATATACTGATGCACATCACATTAGTCTATTATGTGATGACTTCATGTTTATCAGATTGATCTGCCATACGTTTCAAGCCTTAATAACGCATGTCTGACCAGAGGGTAGGAGTTAAACCTCATGGAAATTCAGGAGCCCTGTACATAAGTAAAGTTTGTAGAGGCCTGCGGTATGCTGGGACATTTGTACCACTCAGATATCTCCTTCAGGGATGAGACATTCATCCCCTCAGTTGCTAAAAGTACTGACTACTGATGATTCAAAACTAATTGCCTCTGTGGGAACTGACCTCTGCTGAAAGTAAGGATCTCACCAAGGTCGTGGCCCTCCCCAGGAGTAGCCTGCATTTAATGACTGGTTACTGCAGGAACACAAAAGCCTAGCTCCACTGCCTTGATAGGGACCAATTCCAAAGGGCCCTCCCGGGTTTAGAGGTCCAGGTGGGATCAGATGAAGTCTCTGTTAAAACTGCATTGCAGTTCAACTTCCTTTCAGTGCTGCTGTTTATACTCTCTTACAGTAATTGCTCCTGAGAGAATTCCTTAATGAACTTCCTTCACACAGATCTGTGCCAGAGAGTCAGTTTTGTGGGGAGTGGAACTTCGAACCTTGTCCCCAACATCAAAATACAAGTTAATTAAAAAATGCTCATATTTGCTTATTTATTTATTTATTTATTTATTTATTTATTATTTTAAATATTTATTTACTTTAGTTAGTAAGTTCTTACTACCAGTGCATCCAAAAACATCCCTAGGCATTCTCCTTCTGTGTTTTAAGTCTCAAGAGCCATGTCTTTGTTCATTCTATTTGATTCACAATGCAAGAATGCCTGATATGTATTAGGCATTGTGCCAGACATTCTGGATTTAATGGCAAATAATATCTGACCTGATGGTTGAATGGGAGAAGCAGTTAAATTAACAGACAATTAAGTATACTATGATTAATAGAGCATATTGTGGGAATCCAGATGTAGGACATTTTGTTTAGATTGTTGAGCAGGGTAACAGAAAGATAAATCTTTCAGGTTTTCTGAAAAAGTATCTGATCTGAGCATTTAGGACAAGTAGAAATTATTTAGATAAAGAAAAGAATAGTTCAAAGAGTGGAAACAATGTGAATAAGGAGGTTTGGAGGTAAGAAAGCACTTCGATAGGACCAGACCAAGGGCTGTGGTAGAGACTAGTGTGAGGAACGGAGAGCTGTTGGCTTTCATCTTGACAGGAGGGATATATAGTCCAATTTTCACTTTGTGGTTATTACTCTAGTCTAGTGGAAGTATAGAGAATAGGATAGAGAGGAAGGCAGTTAGGTGTTCCTTAGAGCAGTATAGCTAACAAGTGATAGCTTAAACTGCTACAGTGACAGAGAAAATGGAGACAATAAAATGAAGGATTCCTGAGATGGAAAGAAAGTTGAATCAATAATAGTGGCTAACAGATTAATATGGGAATGTAGAGAGTTGAAGGTGCTTCCAGTTATCTATTTGGATTGGGCAAGGAGAAGTACCATTTACCAAAGTAAGTGATGAGAGTGAGGGTGACAGTGGTACATGTGAGTGTGTTTATATGGATTGGGTGGAATGCAGATAAGGTGAAATATGATGACTTGTATTTTGATACTGCTTTCAAGAAACTTTGAGATATTTTTCCAGAGGCCATTGGATGTGTGGGTTGAGAGATCTGGGTTTAGGAGACCACATCAGATCGACAGTAGAAGTCATTGGATGATCTTATCCCAGGAGCAGATTTAGAATGAGAATAAAGTGGAGCTGGAATTGTCTTCAGCAAAGACCCTGACAAGAGCTGCCTGTGTTCATCATCCTCTCTATAGGAATCCTGAGTTACAAGACACTTTTTCATATGGTCTTTTACTCAGGATGCATAATCCAGGGTTTCTTAATCTTCCCTCAGAGTTCCAATAAAATTATTTGGAACTTTGGTCAAGTTTGCTATCTTCCCATTTAGTTGTACAGCTTGGAATTAGACACATTCTATTTATTTTCATATTTGACAAGACCAGAATTAAGAAGCCTTCCCAGTGTGACATATGCTCCACTGTCCCAGGAGAACAGGAGTACCACTTGTGACTTCTCTAAAGTATGTGTCCCAATGGCAATTCCTGCATGTCTTAAGAGAGTTATGTATTGAAAACCAATGTAGTCCTTGGGCAGAGCAAGATTACAGGGCAGTGTGTTTAGGATATCACTCTTGTGATACGCACTTCATGTGAGATCATTTGAGTGAGAAATGCATCTAATTCTTTTCACCCCTTAAAGAATGTTTCCACCCTTCTATTAAATGAACCAGATTTTAACAAAAGTTGAAAAGTCCTTCAAGTGTAATCCAAAACACAGCACATAGTCTTTCAATTTGTGAGAATTAGCTGTTATACTTCATTACTTGAAAGCAGGTTAAACTTTGTTTAAACCTTAAAAGCAGATGACAGGCAATTATCTTTAATAATGAGGTAATTTTCTTGCATTATAGTCTTTATTTGTTTATTAATTATTTGGGGGAGAAGTTAAATGATTTTTAAAACTCCTTTTACCTGAAATGAACAGAGAATTTATGTGTAGAGTCTTTCAGTTGCATGTAATGATTGTGAAGCTACAGGAAATGTGGCTTTCTAAATCTTGAGTGACTTTCTAAATCTTGAGTGATCAAGCCCCCAGGACTTTGGGGTCATGACCTGAGCCAAAGGCAGAGGCTTTAACCCACTGAGCCACCCAGGCACCCTGAATCCAACGATTTTAAATGCTTTCCTATACTTATAGACTTCTTATATTTCCCTACTTAACAGAAATGTAATTCACCAATGGAATGACTTTTTTGGTCTTTAGACTTTTGGGTGTTCCAACAACTAATTTGTCTTCCTCTTACTAAACCAGTTGAGATCATCAGTACATTTCTATTTGTCCTCTTTATAAAATTGTTACTGGTTATTTTAAAGAATACATAGAGCTCTTCATGAACTTGCATGCCATTGACAATCTTCTCTGTTGGTATAACTTTAACATATAAGCTACTGGAATGAGCATGCCACTTGGAGGACTCCAAATAGTGATAGTGACCACCTGAATAGGCCAAAATTTCAGATTAAAAAGAAAAAAATTAAATGGATGCCTGGCTTGCTCAGTTGGTAAAGTCTGGTACTCTTGATCTCAGGGTTGTGAGTTTGAGCCCCATGGTGGGTGTAGAGATTACTTATAAATAAAGTATTTAAAAAATTTTTTTTAATTTATTTGAGTATAGGTGACACATGATTTTACATTAGACTTGATGTACAACATAGTGATTCAACTTCTCTATATGTTATGCTATGTTGACCATAGTGTAGCTAACATCTGTCACCATACAATGCTATTACCCAAAGAAAAGGTATATATACCCCTATATTTATTGCAACATTATTTACAATAGCCAAAATATGAAAGCAACCTAAGTTTTCATTGTCAGATGAATGGATATGTATCTGTGTGTGTATACTGGAATATATATAATACTGGAATATACTATAATGTATACTGGAATATATATTTTATATATATATGTTTATATATATATAATAAGGAACATTACAGAGCCATAAAAAAGGGTGAATTCTTGTCATTTGTGACAATATGGACCTAGAGAGTATTTAAAGATTTTTTTAAATGTAGTATGTAATCTGTAATTTATTAAAATAGCATTTTAATTTTTAAATTGGTTTTCCCCTGAGAGTCAAAGTTTTTTTTTTGTCTACTTTTCATTTAAGATGAAGTGATTCAGGGGCGCCTGGGTGGCTCAGTGGGTTAAGCCGCTGCCTTCGGCTCAGGTCATGATCTCAGGGTCCTGGGATCGAGTCCCGCATCGGGCTCTCTGCTCAGCAGGGAGCCTGCTTCCTCCCCTCTCTCTCTGCCTGCCTCTCTGCCTACTTGTGATCTCTCTCTGTCAAATAAATAAATAAAATCTTCAAAAAAAAAAGATGAAGTGATTCAGATAAAAAGAATATTAATTATGTTTTTTGTCTAAGTGAAGCTCAGAAAGAAAGTAAAGAGACCATATTCGATTATGAATGATGCTACTACTTCTTTCCATTAGGAGTGGCCATTAGAAATCTGGCCAAACAAGGAAGGATTCTGGCAAAATAAATAAATAAATAAACAAATAAACAAATAAATCAGTTCTTGATTTTCTCTTAACGTATTTAGGATTAATTTAAATTTGTGCCTGAAGTCAGGAGTAAATGTTAGGACTGTTTAAGAAAATATTAAGGAACTTAAAACATGAAAACTTGCTTTATTCATAGAACTCTTCGGTTATATGGTGACATAGGTAAAAACAAATTTGTGAAATATGGAATGTTGTAAGAAATTGTCAACTATATGTGTAATTCGTACAGAAAAAAAAATATTGAGGACGTATCCCTATCCTATTTTCTATAGTACATAATTATGAGGGTCCTCCTTCCCCACTAAGTTGCTTTCCTACATGTGTGGCTTTTGTTTTTATTGTTTTAAATTATGAGTGATGGTATCTCAAAACCAACTTAGTACTGCTGTTTCATGGTATTCCTTATTTAGCTTTCTAGGCTAAAGAAAGCAGTAGATAGTTCTAAGTTTTTAATGTCTGATATAGAGAAATTTCTTTAAATGTATAGTAGATACAGTTAAATGATTTAGAGAACTTCTTGAAGCAGAGTTTCTTTAACTCCAATGGATTCTATGACAAGAATGGGCTCTTACGAGAACATTTTAATGTAAAATAAAACAAAAAATATTTTGAGTAAAATGCTTTCAAAATTTTTTGACTTTTTATTAGTAATTTTATTAACTTATTGTTAATTATTTAATTTATATTATCTTAATCATCAGCATTTGAGCATATGTTGAGATTTCTCATTTACATGAAGAAATTACATTGGTAATTGTGTTGGTTTCCCATAGCCTCTGCAACAGGTTACCACAAACTTGGTCTTTTTAAACAACAGAAATTTATCCTTTGATAGGTAGGTACACAAGTCCATTTAGAGTGTCTCAATCCAAGACCTTGTAATTTAAAAACTATAGGAGCCTCCTAATGGGCCATCCCATTCTAGTTTTCTCCAACTTCATCCCATCTTGCTTCTGCTAGATTACTAGTCCCATTCTGGTTTTCCCCTACTTTATCCCATTTTACCTCTACTAGTTTAGTACCTTGGTCATCTATAAATATATTGCACAGATGCATTGCACAGATATATCACTTGCCTCCTTATTTCATATGAGGTTAAATGTGTACTTAGCCTCCTTCAGCCTGGCCTTGACCTATGTTTTTAGCTTTATTTTTGATGTTTTCCTCACCTGATCCTTGGGTTCTAGGTAAGCTTCTCTGTTCAAAGCCCTCTGAATATGCCATTTATTTCCCCTTATTTTCTGCATTCTCTTCCCTTTCTGCATTCTCTTCCCTCTTCCTGACATGCTGTTTTTCCACCTTGCCCTTCAAAATCTATTTATCTTTCAAGACATTTCTGAAACATGGCCCGAAGTTAGGCTTTTCCCTTTCATAGTCGTAAGTAATGTCTATATTACTAGCTTGATTTGCACTTATCAGTGAGCAAGTCATCTTTTTGGAAGATGGACATTTAATGGACAGAGACTATATATTTTGTCCATCATTATATCTCTTTGTGTTGTTTTGCACAGATTGAATATTTAATAAATTTATTTTAAATGAATTTTTTTAAAGGCCACAATGGGAATGTATTATCTGCTTTTGCTCCAAGTGTTCCTCTGATCACATATTGTTCATGAACTTTTTGACTATTCTTTAATTGAATATATTTTTATTATTGATATTCTTCCTATTGAAAAGTAAGTTCAGGGTGCCTGGGTGGCTTAGTCATTAAGCATCTGCCTTTGGCTCCAGTCATGATCCTAAGGTTATGGGTCCTGCATCAGGCTCCTTGCTCAGCAGGGAGCTGGCTTCTCCCTCTCCCATTCTCCCTACTTGTGTTCCCTCTCTTGCTGTATCTCTCTCTGTCAAATAAATAAATAAGTTCTTTAAAAAAGAAGGAAAGAGGGCGACTGGATGACTCAGTAGGCTGAGTCTCTGCCTTCAGCTCAGGTCATGATATCAGGGTCCTGGGATAGAGCCCCGTATTGGGCTCTCTGCTCGGCAAGGAGCCTGCTTCCCCATGTTTCTCTGCCTGCCCCTCTGCTTACTTGTGATCTCTCTCTGTCAAATAAATAGATAAAATCTTTAAAAGAAAAAAGAAAGAAAGAAAGAAAGAAAAGTAAGTTCATTATAATTTAATCTCAGCTATGTTAAATAGAGAGCAGCATGGGTAATTAAAAAAATAAAGCGAAGAAAATCACAAAAGTAGTACTGTTCATTTAAAAACTCAAATAATACAATAAAGAACAAAGTAAAAATTATTGATGTATATGTTGATAAAATCAGAACCTTTAATAGGTTAGTATAGGCTTGTCAGGTCTTTTTTTTTTTTTCTACGCACATAAAAATATGTATACAAATTTAACATAGGTACTAAGTATCTACTGTATGGCAGGCATGGTTTTGCTTAGCTACAGGTAGACTGGGGTTCTGTTCAGTGTTTCTTGTCATTTGAGAGTCAGGCCCAAGGAGTAGCCTCTCTCTGGTGTGTATGACAGTGCACAGGAGGCAGAAGAAGAGAGAGAGAGAGAGACTAAGGAACATGGCATTTTAGGATTCTGCCCAATTGTGGCAAATATCTTATCTTTTCATATTCTATTAGTTTAGAACATCCCTTGTGGATATTTTTCATGCCTAATATTTGGCCACAATTTTGGGTCTTATTGTATTGTATTGTATTTTAAACATATAATGCATTATTTGCTTCAGGGGTACAGGTCTGTGAATTATCAGTCGTACACAATTAACAGCACTCACCATAGCACATACCCTCCCCAGTGTCCATAGCCCAGGCACCCCATTCCTCCCCCACCCCACAGCAACCCTCAGTTTGTTTCCTGACATTAAGCGTCTCTTATGGTTTGGCTCCCTCCCTGGTACCATGTTTCATTTATTCACCTCCCTTTCCCCCATGACCCCCACCCTGCCTCTCAAATTCCTCCTACCAGGGAGATCATATGAATATTGTCTTTTTCTGATTGGCTTATTTCGCCTAGCATAATACCCTTTAGTTCCATTCACGGTGTTACAAATGTCAAGATTTTGGGGAGATTTTAATGGCTGCATAGTATTCCAGTGTATATATATATACTTCTTTATCCATTTATCTGTTGATGGACAGCAAGGTTCTTTCCATAGTTTGGCTATTGTGCACATTACTGCTATAAATATTTGGGTGCACGTGACCCTTCGGATCACTACATTTATATCTTTAGGGTAAATACCCAGTAGTGAGATTGCTGGGTCATAGGGTAGCTCTATTTTCAACTTTTTGAGGAACCTTCATGTTGTTTTCCAGAGTGGCTGCACCAGCTTGCATTCCCACCAACAGTGTATGAGGGTTTCCCCTTTCTCCGCATACTCTCCAACATCTGTGGTTTCTTGAGTTGTTCATTTTAGCCATTCTGACTAGTGTGAGGTGGTACCTCACTATTGTTTTGATTAGTATTTCCCTGATGCCGAGTGATGTTGAACATTTTTTCATGTGTCTGTTGACCATTTCTTTGCAGAAATGTCTGTTCATGTCCTCTGCCCTTTTCTTGATTGGATTATTTGGTCTTTGAGTGTTGAATTTGATAAGTTCTTTATAGATTTTGGATACTAGCCCTTTATCTGACATGTCGTTTGTGCATATATTCTCCCATTCTGTCAGTTGTCTTTTGGTTTTGTTGACTGTGTCCTTTGGCTGTGCAAAAGCTTTTCATCTTGATGAAGTCCCAATAGTTCATTTTTGCTTCCCTTGCCTTTGGCAATGTTTCTAGGAAGAAGTTGCTGTGGCTGAGGTCAAACAGGTTGCTGCATGTATTCTCCTCAAGGATTTTGATGGATTCCTTTCTCACAATTTAGTCCTTCATCCATTTTGAGTCTCTTTTTGTGTGTGGTGTAAGGAAATGGTCCAGTTTCATTTTTCTGCATGTGGCTGTCCAATTTTCCCAACACCATCTGTTGAAGAGACTGTCTTTTTTCCGTTGGACATTCTTTCCTGCTTTGTCAAAGATTTGTTGACCATAGAGTTGAGGGTCTATTTCTGGGCTCTCGGTTCTGTTCCACTGATCTATGTGTCTGTTTTTGTGCCAGTACCATACTGTCTTGATGATGACAGCTTTGTAATAGAGCTTGAAGTCTGGAATTGTGATACCACCAACTTTGGCTTCCTTTTTAACATTCCTCTGGCTATTCGAGGTCTTTTCTGGTTCTATATAAGTATAGGATTATTTGATCCATTTCTTTGAAAAAAATTAATGGTTTTTGGATAGGGATTGCATTAAATGTGTAGATTGCTTTAGGTAGCATAGACATTTTCACAGTATTTGTTCTTCCAATCCAATGAGCATGGAACGCTTTTCCATTTCTTTGTGTCTTCCTCAATTTCTTTTGTGAGTATGTCATAGTTTCCTGAGTTCAGATTCTTTGCCTCTTAGTTAGGTTTATTCCTTGGTATTCTATGGTTTTTGGGTTCAATTGTAAATAGGATCAACTCCTTAATTTCTCTTTCTTCTCTCTTGCTGTTGGTATATGGAAATACAACTGATTTCTGTGCATTGATTTTATATCCTGATACTTTACTGAATTCCTCTATGAGTTCTAGGAGTTTTGAGGTGGAGTCTTTTGGGTTTTCCACATAAAGTATCATATCACCTGCAAAGAGTTGAGAGTTTGATTCTTTATTGATTTGGATGCCTTTTATAAAAGTCCTTTTAATGTCTGAGTGCTGAGGCTGGGACTTCTAATACTATGTTGAATAGCAGTGGTGATAGTGGACAGCCTTGCCATGTCCCTGACCTTCAGGGATAAGCTCTCAGTTTTTCCCCACTGAGAATGATATTTGCTATGGGTTTTTCATAGATGGCTTTGATGATGCTGTTGTATATACCCTCTGTCCCTACACTGTGAAGAGTTTTGGTTGAGCAAGGATGCTGTACTTTGTATGCTGTACTTTGTCAAATGCTTTTTCAACATCTTTTAGGAGTGTCATATGGTTCTTATTCTTTCTTTGATTAATGTATTGTATCACATTGATTGATTTGCAGATATTGAACCAACCTTGCCGCCCGGGAATAAATCCCCCTTGGTCATGGTGAATAGTCCTCTTAATGTACTGTTGGATCCTCCTAGCTAGTATTTTGGTGAGAATTTTTGCATCTTTGTTCTTCATGGATATTGGTCTGCAATTCTCCTTTTTAATGAGGGTCTTTGTCTGGTTTTTGGATCAAGGTAATGCTGGCCTCATAAAATGAGTTTGGACGTTTTCCTTCCATTTCTATTTTTGGGAACAGTTTCAGGCAGGAGAATAGGTATTAGTTCTTCTTTAAATGTTTGGTAGAATTCCCCCGTCTGTTCAGGTTTTCTGTTTCTTCCTGGTTCAATTGTGGTAGTTTATATGTCTCTAGGAATGCATCCATTTCTGCCAAATTGTCAAAATTTGCTGGTGTTTAGTTTCTCATAATATGCTCTTATAATTGTTTGTATTTTTTTGGTGTTGCTTGTGATCTCTCCTCTTTCATTAATTATTTTATTTATTTGGGTCCTTTCTCTTTTCTTCTTTTTTTTTTTTTTAAAGATTTTTTTATTTATTTGACAGTCAGAGGTCACAAGCAGGCAGAGAAGCAGGCAGAGAGAGAGAGGAGGAAGCAGGCTCACCGCTGAGCAGACAGCCCGATGCGGGGCTCGATCCCAGGACCCTGGGATCATGACCTGAGCTGAAGGCAGAGGCTTAACCCACTGAGCCTCCCAGGTGCCCCTCTCTTTTCTTTTTGATAAGTCTGGCCAGGGGTTTATCAATCTTATTAATTCTTTCAAAGAACCAGCTCCTAGTTTCATTGATTTATCTACTAATCTTTTGGTTTCTATTTTATTGATTTCTGCTCTGACCTTTATTATTTCTTTTCTCCTGCTGGCTTTAGGATTTCCTTACTATTCTTTCCCCAGCTCCGTTAGGTGTAGGTTAATTTGTATACTTGAGACCTTTCTTGTTTCCTGAGAAAGGCTTGTTTTGCTACATGCTTTCCTCTGAGGACTGCCTTTGCTGTTTCCTGAAGATTTTAAACAGTTGTGTTTTCATCATTCATTTTTATGAATTTTTTCAATTTTTCTTTAATTTTCTGGTTGACTTATTCATTCTTTACTAGGATGCTCTTTAACCTCATTTATTTGAGTTCTTTCCAAGTTTCCTCTTATGGTTGGGTTCTAGTTTCAAAGCATTCTGGTCCAAAAATACACAGGGAATGATCTCAATCTTTTGGTACCAGTTGAGACCTGATTTTTGACCCAGAATGTGATCTATTCTGGGGAATGTTCCATGTGTACTAGAGAACAATGTGTTGCTTTGGGATGGAATGTTCTGAATGTATCTGTGAAGCCCATTTGGTCCAGTGTGTCATTTAAAGCGTTTATTTCCTTGTTGATCTTTTGCTTGGATGATCTGTCTTTTTTAGTGATGGCAGGTGTTAAGGTCCCTTACTATTATTGTATTATTGTTGATGTGTTTCTTTGATTTTGGTATTAATTGGTTTATATAATTGGCTGCTCCCATATTAGGGACTTAGATATTTAAAATTTTTAGATCTTCTTGTTGGACAGACCCTTTAAGTATGATTTAGTGTCCTTCATCATCTCTTATAGTCTTTGTCTTAAAATCTAATTTATCAGATATAAGGATTGCCACCCCAGCTTTCTTTTGATGTCCATTAGCATGGTAAATTGTTTGCTCCTCCCTCACTTTAAATCTGGATCTGTCTTTGGATCTAAAATGCATTTCTTGCAGACAGCATATCAATAGGTCTTGTTTTTTTATCCATTCTGATACCCTGTGTCTTTTTATCAGGGCAATTAGGCAATTGTGAATTTAGGTATGAATTTAGTGCCCTTGTATTGCCTGTAAGGTGACTGTTACTGCATATTGTCTCTGTTTTTTTTTTTTGTCTGTTACTTTTAGGTTATCTCTTTGCTTATAAGGCTACTTTCAGTGTTTCCTGTATGTCTGGTTTGGTGTTTGCAAACTCTTTAATTTTTGTTTGTCCTGGAAGCTTTTTATCTCTCCTTCTATTTTCAATGACAGTCTAGCTGCATATAGTAGTGTTGGCTGCATATTTTTTTCATTTAGTGCTCTGAATACATCATGCCCGTTCTTTCTGGCCTACCAGATCTCTGTGGATAGGACTGCTGCCAATCTAATATTTCTGCTGTTGTATGTTATAGATATATTGTCCCAAGCTGCTTTTGGGATTTTCTTTTTGTCACTGAGACTTGTAAGTTTTACTATAAGATGATGGGGTGTTGACCTATATTTATTGATTTTGATAGAAGTTCTCTGTGCCTCCTGGATGTTGATGCTTGTTCCCTTTGCCAAATTTGGGATATTCCCTGCTATAATTTGCTCCAATATACTTTCTCCCCCCTCACCTTTATTTTTCTGGGATCCCAATTGTTCTAATATTATTTGTTCTTATGGTATCACTTATCTCTCAAATTCTCCCCTCATGGTCCAGTAATTGTTTGTCTCTCTTTTTCTCAGATTTTCTTATTCTCCATCATTTGGTCTACTATATCACTAATTCTCTCTTCTGCCTCATTGATTCTAGCAGCAAGAGCCTCTATTTCTTATTGTACCTCATTAATAGCTTTTTTAATTTCAACTTGGTAAGATTTTAGTTCTTTTATTTCTCCAGAAAGGGATTTTATTTCTCCAGAAAGGGATTCTCTAGGATCTTCCATACTTTTTTCAAGCCCAGCTAGCATCTTGATAATCATCATGCTGAACTAAAGTTTGACGTCTTACTAATATCTGTAGTGATTAGGTCCCTAGCCGTTGTTACTGCCTCTTGTTATTTTTTTTTTTTTGAGGTGAGTTTTACACTTCATCATTTTATCCAGATAAGAATAGATGATTGAGAGAACACAATACTTAAAGGGTAGCAATGACCCCAGAAAAATATACACTAACCAAATCGGAAGAGACCCAATATCAGATATATATAGATATAGATATAGATATAGATATAGATATAGATATAGATATAAATAAGACTGGTGAATACAAGAGAGCCACACAGTTGATTTTGCATGTATTTTTGTCTGTTAGATGAAACTGCCTCCTAAAATTTTAAAGAAAGAAAAAGTTACATATATACAAAAATAAGGGTAAACACAATGAAGGGGTGGGATATGACTGTAAAGATGAAAATTTTAAAAGATTCTAAAAAAGGAATTGGTAAGATAAGAAGTTGGTTGAAATAAGAGGAAAAAATAAAAGAGGAAAGAATGTGATCAGATTGGAGACTTGAACTAAGCCATGTGCTAGATTTAGAGTGTATTTTGATCTGTTAGAAGAAACTGTATCCAGAAATTTTAAAGACAGAAAAGCCTATATGTATACAAAAAATAAGGTTAAGTGCACTGAAGGAATAGAATATGACTATAACAATGAAAATATTAAAGGTTTTTTTTAAAGTATTGATAAGATAAAATAGTTAAAAACATTAAAATAGGAAAGAGGAAAAATTTAAAAATAGAATAAGAAAAAAATTTAAAAATTAACTTTGAAAGACTAAGGAATCATGGGAAAAATCCATGAATTCTATATGTTGCATTCCCCTAGCTCTGGAGTTCCGCAGTTCTCATTAATCGGTAAACTTGCTCTTGGCTGGATGTTCTTGCTGATCTTCTTTGAGAGGGGCCTGTTGCAGTGATTCTCAAATGTCTTTGCCTGGGGCAGAATTGCACTGCCCTTGCCAGGGGCCAGGCTAAGTAATCTGCTCAGGTTCACTCTTGGTAGCTTTTGTTCCCTGATCCCTTTCTGTACAGCTTTGGAGGATGGGAATGAAGATGGTGGCCTCCCAATCTTTGGCGTGTAGTAGCCGAGAGCTCTGGGCCCCACTCCTCAGTGCACCCGCAGAGAGAAGCAGTCAATCCCTTCCATCTCCCTGGTCTCTGGCCGCACTCTGAACTTACCCAGCCTGTGACAAAGTGTTTCTATCTCTGGTCCGTGGTTCTGTTTGGAGTCTCCAAATCCAACCAATTCCTGCAGCATGCTCCCATGCTGCTCCTCCTGGAAGAGGAAGGAGGGGGTCTCCCTGGACCTGCTGCCTGTGGGGTCTCTGTTCAAAGAACAGTGGTCTGACCTTGCCTTGGATCACGGTTGAAGGTAACCCTGAACTGAGAGACCACTTCTCAGCTCCATTTCTGCAGCCAGCTTCTCCACTCCAATACCTGGCAGCTCTGCCACACTCAGACACTCCTGGTCTTTCTGTGACCCCATGGGTCTTGAGAGCACACTGTCCCTGTGAGGGCTCCACCCCCTACTTAGCCTCTAGAGTAACGTCCCTCAGTGGAGCAGACTTGTAAAAGTTCAGATTTTGTGCTCCAATGCTCTACTGATTGCGGGGGGCCAGCCCTTCCCTCCACTGTCTATCTTCTTATATATTACCTTGGATTCACTTCTCCACATGTCCTACCTTCCAGAACATGGTCACTTTTCAAATATCTGCTTTTCTTCTCTTCAGTCTCTTCTTGAGTTTGTAGGTGTTCAGAATGGTTTGGTAAGTATCTAGATGAATTCCTGAGACCTGATGACATTTAGGCCTCTTACTCCTCTGCCATCTTGCTCCTCCCCCCATTTTGGCTCTTTCTTTTTTGTTATGCCCCCTTCTCAACTGAGAGATTCAAAATCATTTTCATACATGGTCCCACCAACAGAATTGTTCAGAGAATTTGGCCAAACTAACACTTCATCAAAAGTTTTACATAACATGCCTGTATGGCTACAATTATTGTGGTGCATAGGATGAAAGCAGAGTCTATAGATGATGCCTGTTTTTCAATACTGAAGGCTTTGTGTTTTCAAGATATCCAAAATAGGCACAACCTGTTGAAGTAAAAACCCTAGACCTATTCTGACTTTAATCTGAAATTATGTGTTTGTCTGAGACTTACAGCTCTGGACAGGAGGCTATGGCCTTGAGGCCTACTTCTTGCAAGGAAGATAATAAAAAGTTCAGATCCATGTTACCTCTCAAGCTAAATCTTTACCTCCTCGTGGTCTGCAGGGAATTTTTTTGCTCTAGTCGCCTCTCCCAGGCAAAGTTCTGGAGTTAACACTTCAGTCAACAATCCTCTGGTGAATATTTATTGAGTATAAAGTGCAATGAAGAAAAGGAGGTAAACATTCATCTTCAAGGAGCTGTCTTTATCTGGGTCTGGAAACACCCCTCCCCACCACACACACACACCAAAAGCAACCCCCCTCCCCCAAATGCAGAAAACTCCTAAAGAGAATGTTAAAAAAATGCAAATATATCAGCTGTGCAATCACTGTGGGGTTATTTCTGTGTTCTTCAGGATCAAGCCCCAGTGGAGGGAAGCTGGCATTATAGTGGCATTATCATTTTGGGTTTGCTGTTGACTGTTAGAAGTTATCACTTGACTTCTCACCAGTACTTTTTTCAGTTTGTCATAGTCTAATCCAGGGGTTTCCCACCAAGCCTGCTAGCAGCGGTCCAATAGAGCCAGATGTGTACCTGGAAAAAGTCACTAAAAGTGCTCCCTTTTTAAGTTTCCAAAAAGCAGAGGCAGTGCTGACCATGCTCATTGTAAGTGATCAAGCTCATTAATGCTGACTTCTCTGTGCTCAGAAAAAATGTCCTACAAAATAGTGTTCAGAAATGAGAGGGCCTTCTTTGCAATACAAAGGTAAAAAAATGCTAATATACAGTTATCAGTTGTGCTGACAATATTTATCAATACATTATAACAATTACTTTCTCGCTGATGGATTTATTATGTAATGATAATAACATAATATATGTTATAATACATAATATATATAATGATAAGATCATTTCAATTTTGTGATCAGTTCTTTACCTTGATCAAAACTTTATTCATATATGTAACTTCCATATTATATGATAATCTTGATTTAGCTTCAAGTCTTAAACAACGTGTATTAAATGATGAATATTAACCATGGGATACAAGCATCCTTTGGAAAAAGAAATAAAAAAATAAAAGCAAAGCCAACAGTATAAAACTGATTCTCATATCAGAATAAAAATTGTAGGTATGTTATGACAAATGGTTATAAATGCTGAGTTTTCCCCAATTATATGAAACACATTTGGCAGGATACAAAGTTTTAAGAACATGTTCATAAACTAAATTAATCTAATGTTGAGTGGAAAATGGAATTTGATTTATTTATCGGCATCTATTTACTGCATCTATTAATTTTTAATAATTGTACAATCTGTTTTCAAGGTTTATTTATCTTCATGTTTACTTGGTATAGTTCTAGTGCTTATTACAATACACAGAGCTTGTCATCTATAAAATCAGAATTCTATTAAAACATCATTTTAATGTGATAATGAATGGAAAAGTATTCTAACTCCATTTTATTTCTTATGGTAGAATTTATTTCAGGGGGCGCCTGGGTGGCTCAGTGGGTTAAAGCCTCTGCCTTTGGCTCAGGTCATGATCCCAGGGTCCTGGGATTGAGCCCCGCATCGGGCTCTCTGCTCAGCAGGAAGCCTGCTTCCTCCTCTCTCTCTGCCTGCCTCTCTGCCTACTTGTGATCTCTCTGTCAGATAAATAAATAAAATCTTTAAAAAAAAAAAGAATTTATTTCAGAAGTTCCACTTAAGCCAGAAGTATTTGGGAGGAATATTGATATGGAAGATAGCTCTTTTTTTCTCTTTGTCATTTCATCTATAAAACTGAGATTAAATGAATCTCTAAATAGATATCTCTTTATCCCCTTGATTGTTTTAAGAGGAGATGATAACTATGATGTGAAACTATACATATTTCTCCCCACTTCAACCCTGGTTTACCCCCACTTCCCACCTCCAAAGGACAGCCTGAAGCCTCCTCAACCTTACACCCTCTACCTGTCATCTCCAAATAAATAAAATCAGAATATGCTTGGAGCTGTATTGCCTTAATCCAAGCAGTATCTCCAGTAGATAGTTTGGAAGTGAGGGAATAGTAAAGATGAAGTAAAGATGAAGCAATGGATATAAAAGACTGCTTTTCTTGTACATAATGTCATTAATCAGGAACTGACAAAGAGTTAGAAGATTGCTTTTGTTCTCTATACCCACCTCCTCCCACTGTCTTTTGCTGGGGACCTCTACAGCATTTAAACTTACACCACTGCATCCCCTTCTGTGGCACTAGGGGAAACACCTGCAGTGTTGAGACCAGCAAGGCAAGAATCAGAATGATCCTGGAAAATCAAATGGGAGCCCTGCAGAAGAGAGGAAATGATGCATAGAGATTTGTTTTGATCGATCACCAGGTTGACTAGATGCCCAGTCTTCTTACAATTCATGGGGTCTGCACCTGTGCTCCAGTATTTCTTTATGTTATATTTTTTGGAAGAAAAAGGAGGATAGTAACACAATGTTCTAGATGTTTTTCAGAGTGTTGTATCTTATACTTCTAAGCACTTTTTGAGCATCTGCTAAGTATAAGGAACTATGCCTGGTATCAGAAATTCAAAAATAGTAAAATATGATTCCCTCTGTATTTGGAGAGAAGGTCAAAAGCACATTAATTACAGGTAAGGTGAATGATATCCTGAGGAGAAAGCACTGATACTGATGGAGTCTGCTTAAAGGCAGTGAATTGTGGAAAAGTAACTCTCATGAAGACTGGAATTAAATGTGAGAAAAGAAGCCCAAAAGCTAAGATACAGAATAATGACAGTAGGTAAGAAAGTATAGAATCACTGAATTGAAATGACTTTTCATAGTCAACAAATAAGATGTGGTTTGTTAATGTTATATATCTATTGAAAAATGAAAAACTGGAGAGGACCACGAGGATGAGAGATGACATGAGAGAGGAGGCTGGGCGGAGGAGATTCTGAAAGGTTTCTATCTGACTCTCCTATAATTGCCTTTCTAGACTGGTTTAAAGATTAGCTTGCTTTGACTTTTGTATTTCTAAGAGTCACCTCTACTGGCGTATACCTTGATTTCTCTAGCTTTAAGAAGAAAAAAAAAAAGACCTGTTCTTTGATGGATATTATAGTCCCTCTTTTAAAGTGCTCTTCAGACACTGGTTAGTATTTCCAGTTGACCACTGAGTTGTATGAGTCCTGTCCAAGTTGGCCATCCTTTCAGGGTCATTGATTTATCAACATTAAACTATGTAATTGATAGTTAATATCGAAGAGAAGACTGAGTAAAATACTAAAGTGAACACCATGCGGGGGGTTGGGGGGACATATCTGAGCCTTGTAAGCTGTCACCTTGCTCAGTATCTCTGTGTTCCTCCAACACCCTGAAGGCCTAATCATGCTTTCTCTGTAGTTTTACATGCACAGACTCTTTTCTTCATTATGATTTGCTGATTTCCTATTGCTCACACTGTACTACAGCAATAATTTTTGGCATTTCTGAATTGGTGTCCAGGTGGCTGCTGTCACATTACATCCATTTTTAGATGTTCCTCAAACCCACTAAGGTGATATGTAGTTTTCAGAAAGTGTGATTTTTTTTTTCAAGTTTTTTCTCTTCAGTGGAAGAGAAATTTGCTGTCGTCTTTGACAGCTGGACAAGGAGAGATTGCAATCTCATTTCCTTCTCAATATTTTCTACCTTGGCAGCATCATGAATAAGCAACATTTTAGATGGTTGACTTCCAAAAAATGTTTCCTGTCAAGCTCCTGTCAGGTTTTTGGAAGTCAGGGAACAACTTCTTTTCAGTTGTGATTTTTCTATAATTTTGTTTTTGAAGTCTGAATTAAGATTTATTTTCCTCTCTAAAGCTTATTTTTTTCATAACCTAAGCTGGGAAGAAAAGGTAGCTCAATTCCTTTGTGTGTTTAATTTGAGATAGAGGATATCCTCCAGGTCAGTGGTACCATTTATGGTACCATTATGGTACTTTGATGAGTTTTTTTTTTTTACTAGTAGTTTAATATTGTTATATTTTAAATTGAATTCTATCGATCAAGGATCAATGTCTAGATGACCTTTCAGTGATCATTTTTAGGATATCACGCAATTTTTAAAAATCCCATTCCTTTCCTACATAGGAATATAACATACATTGAAAGGAAGTGGAAAAGAGAATACTGTCCCATCATGGAAACTTTTCTTTCCAACCTTCTCTATTTTCTCTTCAGTCCCTAAAATTGTTAGGAGGAAAAGAAATTGGGAAAACAAACAAACAAACAAACAAACTGGACATTTCAGCATTGGTCTCACTTGGAACTAAGAATGAAATGAATGTCTTAAACACACCTAAAATATTTTCCTGCTGCTTTCTTTCCTGCTTCAAGCTATAACTTTAGTGGTTCTCACTGGACATTTCAATTTAGGCCACCCTGTGGTTATACCTCTACAGGATTATTTATACAGAGGGAGCTCAGCATCATTGTTAAAGGTGTGGTCTTAGAAGACTGTGTGGCCCCAAACTTGATTCTGCCAGGATTTGTGTGACTTTCAGCAATTCTTTAGTCTCTCATGTCCCTGGTTTGTTCCATCTGTATAATGGGGATAATAAAAATATTATTCACATCATCAGTTTTTTATAAGCATTAGAAAAGTGAATATATTGTAAAGTATTAGCAGTGCATAGTAGGCATTATGTACGTGTGATAAAGAAATACATACATACTTAATCCAGCCTCCTATTGTACAGGTCCACTGCCATTTTTTTTTCATTTTTATTTTTATTTATTTTTTTAAAATTTTATTTTTATTTAAACATATAATGTAACCCCACTACCCTCTCCCAACCCCCCTCCCCCCACTCCCCTCAGTATGTTTTATGACATCAAGAGTCTCTTTTGGTTTGTCTCCCTCCCGATCCCATCTTGTTTCATTTTTTCTTTTCCTGCCACCTTAACCCCCACCCCCATTGCATCTCCACTTCCTCATATCAGGGAGATCATATGATAGTTGTCTTTCTCCGATTGACTTATTTCGCTAAGCGTAATACCCTCTAGTTCCATCCATGTCATCGCAAATGGTAAGATTTCATTTCTTTTGATGGCTGCATAGTATTCCATTGTATATATATACCACATCTTCTTTATCCATTCATCTGTTGATGGACATCTAGGTTCTTTCCATAACTTGGCTATTTCCACTAGCCATTTTATCCACCAGTGGAATTCATAGTTTTAAACCTGGCAACAACACACATTTGCTCACTTACTTCCAAATAAGTTCCCTGGGTTTTATGACTAATGTGGAGGAATTAATAAGTATAAGCCATGGACATATTAGTAGAGTCTAATATAACCCCACTCACTCCTTTTTGGGGAAAGGGATCAGTTGTGAGTAAACTTAGAATTGCTTTTAGTGGGTAAGGTTCATCTCTGAAGGAGTTAACACATCAGTGAGATTCAGTACCCTCTCTTTGAACCCACTCAGTTCATTTATTTCATGCCCAATTTTATGAAATGCAATCAATTCTTACCTGTCTTGTCTAATATGTTTACTATTATTTAGGTAACTATCTTAGAAAGTTTGAATAGAGTTAATTCTTGTGGCTAGGAAAATTCCTTTAGTCAGTAGTTTTTCAATGACCTGTGGCCAGGCAGGACTGTGGTTTCATTCAGCTGCAATCAGGATGCACTTACATAGCTCAGTGAGGATTACTCCATCATTTTTCCTCCTTCAGAAGCTGATTACAGAATAGCTATCATTCAATAAAAAGTCTAAGGGCTTGTCTAATTCTCTTGCAGTTCATAGCCCTTTAGCCAACTATAGTTGTACACCATCAAAAGTGGGATTTACTGAGCAATCTCTTGAATTCCTCCTTGATTCAAGTTCTAAGTTTCAGGATTGCTTCAGTATTAGGAATGATATGTCAACATTAACACAGTATTGCACAAGTATAGCTCAAGTCAGTTTAATGGGGAACACCATTTTTTGAAATCTCAGAGTAGGGCATACTTTTTGTCATTCTCCCCAGAGCCTATGTACAGTTCAGTACTCACTGTAATCACTGCCTAATGTGACAACACATCCCTGGAGTTTTTGTTTACCAGTAACGTGAACGGCACTGGCATTTTGCAGAAACACCATAAAAAGTTTGTGGTTCATTTAGTCCATTTGTAATTAAGATAGTCTTGAACTTCAGGAGCATTCACAGATTTCAATTTTGTAAGTAAAGTGAGATGTTAGAGTATTTCATATTACTTTATAATACACCACTTCATAATTCACTCTTCCTGAAAGGAAATGGAAAGGGAAAAGAAACATTAATTTAATGGTGTTAATGAAGTAATAGGTTATACAGATTTTTTCGTGTTAGACAGTAATGCAGTGAAGGTTGCTTACATTCCATTTGGCATATGTGAGCCTGATCCTCAGATGAAATGGCTCCTCCTCTGGTGACTCTGAGTCCTTTGTGCACAGCCCTAGCTTCAGTTCCTGCCACAGTGCTTAAAAGCTGGTGTTCTTTAAATATCTGTTGAATGTGTGAGTCAGTAAATGAATGAATGGATGGATGGATGTCTATATCTGTGAATGGGGTGGAATTTAAAAAGAAAAAAAAAAAAACAACCAAAACCCAAAAAACACTTAAGCCTCATTTCCTCACCTATGACATGGGAATTAGAATGCCAATCTGATGGGGTTATTGGGAGAATTAAAAGCAATAATGTATATAAAGTACTTACCAGCAGATAGATAGCACCTGAATGCTAAAAATTATAGCTTTAATAAAGTATTAAATTCTGATTATTTTCAATACCTATATTTTTTGCCAACCATTAAAACTGTGCTCTTGTGAGTCAAAGAGACAGAAGTGAATTTGGATTGTAGTTTTCTATTATTCGTGCCTACAAAGTGTTGTTTCATCATGAGGCAAGGGCTTTCTTTTCATGACGAAGAGCCTCATGATGCAACTTAACAACCACTAATAGCAGTGGAAGGTAGTCTATTAGCTAGAAAGCTGTGATCAGTAAGTTGAGTGTTGATCTTCAAAAACCCTTTGCTGGGACGCCTGGGTGGCTCAGTTGGTTGAGCGGCTGCCTTTGGCTCAGGTCATGATCCCAGCATCCTGGGATCGAGTCCCACATCGGGCTCCTTGCTTGGCAGGGAGCCTGCTTCTCCCTCTGCCTCTGCCTGCCACTCTGTCTGCCTGTGCTCGCGCGCTCTCTCTCTCTCTCTAACAAAAAAAACCAACCAAACAAACAAAAAAACCCTTTGCTACTTTGTCGTGGTTTAGTTGCCTTTCCTTGGTAACTCATTAAAATAAAAATTAGGATTCATCCTCATAGAGCTTTCAAAGATGATTTTATAATTTAGCATTCCAGTGGCATTCTATATTTACAGATTATTACATGATAATATTTTGTCCTGCTCTTTCACCCCAGTGTAGATTAATTTGTCCTTATTATTGTAGTTTTCTTGAACTCACTAGACCAATGTCTTTAAGAGTCAGCATTCCATTTTACATGTTTATCAAATATGCAATAAATGAACTATATTGATACAATATTTGAAATTAATGCTTATATGGTGGAATGCTGGGGCAGTACATAGCTGCATATACATGATGTTATTTTTACCTTCTTGCTTGATTTTTGGCTACAAAGGCAGAATTATATCACTCTTGTGTTCACATGTCAAATACAGTAGTAATACCAAATACCATTCATGCTTGTAGGAGCATGGAGCGGGTGACCAAAAGCAAACAATAAAACAAACACAAAAATAGTATGGTGGCAAGTAGAAGCAAAGCCATAGAAGGGGGGCATAGAAAGTGGGGAAGAAAAGCCAACATGATGCCACGTTCTGATGATGACTTTACATTTTAGTATTGGTCAACATTTAGAAAGAGACTAAAACATTTCAAAGGGATAATGATTATTTTGCAATTATTTCTTGTCAGTGATAAATAGCTTCATTTAAAAACAAAACCCAACATTTTGCAATTGTTAATTTAAAAAATTTCCTTCACTCTAACATTAAATATAACTGTAAAGCTCTTGAAAAATTTAGTATATTTCCTAGGTGCTTTTTAAAAGAAAATTAGTGAGTATTAAATGTATTATCCATTCCTGTGACATCTAAATAAGACATGAATTTACAACAAATCTGTCGAATTTGTAGCTGAATGAGTGAATAATATATTCTACCAGTCTTTTCATTTTCTGATACTTCTTTTTATCACCCACAGATTTGCATACACTAAACTTTTTCTCCTCTATGTCTAGTTTAAGAGAATATATGTTGAGAACTTAGAATTGACTTCTGAAGACTGATAAGACTGTACCTAAAGTCATTTGATGGCTCACTTTGCTCTAATTCAGTGAGATTGGAATGTGTTCAATTTGTAATCTCTTAAAAACTTTAATTTTACTAAAATACATTCTTATATATATATATCTTTGAACCCAATTAGCATCATTATTGAGCTATGATATTGTCATATGTAAGATTTCTAGATTTCTAGAGCATTGTGCATAATATTAACACATTGGTTTTCAAGAAAGAAATTCTGACAGTGATTATTTACTTTGTACTACAGTGAAAATATTGTTAGTATTGTTTGCATTTGAAGGATCCTTTCAAGAGTAGATGGTGCACAAGCTGATTTTAAATAGAACATGCAACAGACAGTAATAACAGAGAGATCACATTCTCTCTGTAATTTATTTTAATGCCATCGCACAGGGAATTCAAGGCAGATAAAACTTCTCCATTTACAGAGACCAAATGTGCAGAAATGGATTGTTATAACTTCTGATGAATCGATAATACATACTCTCTGGCACATTTTTTATTAGAAATTGCTTGAAAAAATTTATATTATAGACTAAATAAATATATGATGATAGCCTAAAGATCTTTTGCAATGTTAAGTCCCTTTGATGAATTACAATGCAATTTTCTAGCCTACTAATTTCACTAAAGAAGGTAATGACTGGAGCACAAGTCTAATCAGCTGCCAGTCAGGATTCTTTGAAGCACAGAGTGTCAGAAATTGAAGCAATTTTTACAACTCATAAAAGCACTTATGTTCCATGGTATGTCTTAAACCCTGTGATGAAAATCTAATGTTGATGAAGCTACCTTATTTCTCAAGCGTTTTTCCTAAATAAACAGCTTTCATATTTAGCCAAATCTTTCATTAATATTCAAGTCTTTTATTGTATTATCCACTACAGTACTATCTATAGTACTATACTATCTAGCCAGGGCAGGAAAATTACTGACTTAAAATGTTAGTCACAGGACTCAGTGGATTTATCCTCAGAGTTATAATGGTGGGATTTTTTTTTTCCTCCATAGGAAAAAAGTTAGTGTTTCTTCTGATAGAGTGGATTTTTGTTTTTATGTTGGAGAAACAAGGCAGCACACTTCACTTGCCTTTGAATTACTTATGTTGTTGTCTGACCTTTATTCCTAACATAATGGTCCATACTTTCATGGGGAGTAAGCATATTTAAAGTTATTAATTCATTTATCATTTATCATTTTTGTACCAGACATAGTTACTTTCCTGTCTTGCTTAAAAGCAATCTTTGAAGGTTCTATGTAATTACATTTCTGCACCATGTCATCATACTTTCTTTTAAAACACAGCTATTATGTATGGATTTATCTGTTTCTTTATCTGCCTTCATACATGTAAGTATGTTCTGTTTCTGGGGGTTTGCTGTTAGGTGAGAGGTGAGAGGTGTTTCCACACATCTGAGTACTTGCTGTCGACCTTCTTGATAATTCTTCTGTTAATGTTGTGAGCATATAGGTTGGCACACCTCATGTGTGCCCCTAATAAAATAATCAGCATTTTCCCTCTAAAGCAAGTGGGAGAGAATCCTGGCCAAACTATTCTCTGCCACTTGAGGATCTTTGCTGTACAACAAGCAGCTACTAATTCAGGAGGATTTATTTAGTCTTCCTTGAGTTCTCTGAAATATCTGTTTGTGTAAAGAGATCATACTACACGATTCTTAACATCCCTAGAGCTGGGATTTTAAGAATTTAGATTAAGTTACCCAGTTTGTTTCATTATTTGAATATTTGTTTCAGCTGCTGATGCTTTCTCTTCACATTTTAGGGAAGGTAAGAAATCTCAGGTGAACCTTAGTAGTAATGTATGTTATGGGTGCACATGTAAAATATTTTTAAGAACCTTAAAATGTGGCGTGATGATAAAAGGAATAATTTTTTTTCTAAAAAAAAAAAAGAAATACTAACTCAACAAATATTATTTATAAAATATGTGAAAATATTTCAATGCACTGAAAATATGGAGTCATTGTCATGATTAATGACATCTCATTCTCAATATTTGTATCTCACTTATTTATCAGGTCAACAATTAGGGAAACAGAAGACTGAGTTGTCACTGATCCCTTAATTTCTCATTAGACACCCAGGCCTCCAGGCTCTGTTCTTGATGTACCCCCAAATGATGGGAGAACACCTTGTTAATAGCATAGATTAATATTCCTGCCATTCTTGACCAAGAGTCAGTGCTCTAGGTCTGGGGGACATCATCCGTGAGGATGATGATCATTCAGGCATCACCATTCCTGTTAAACTCTTTTCCCTTTGTCCTGGAATTGGCTACTTTTAGGACTACCTCTGTGTTGCTCTTCTCTCAAGAGGGCGATATCTTACTTTCCTCACTCAATGAGACAAAACAAGTTCACGTTTCCCAAAGAACTAGTGTGGCATCTTACTCAGGTAGGATGAAAATATTTTTCATTAGATTAAGAACTGTAGAGGTAGTACTCAGGTTCTATTTATTTTTGCCTCCATGGTGCCAGATACATAGTACTCAATACATGTAACTGAGTGGTGACTGCTTAGAGTAATAATAGCTAATATTTGTGTGGCATTAGAAATGGGTAGGGTAGTAGTACAGGTCAGGGTTATAGCTCAGACTCTCTGCAGAGTCTTCTTTTCATTGGAAGAAAGGAAACAAAGGAAACCTACAGTCAAAATTGTTTCTCTGTAGGATGCCTGCACTATAGGTAGTAGTTTGTTAAACTACATAAATGCAAATACCAATATTTATTTCACAAATTAGGTCATTTGTAAAATTTACAAAATGGGTCCTATAGGACTCTCTAACTGAACATACCTATGACATTTAAAATCTGGTTTACTTCCAATATAATCTTTCCAAAAATATGTTAAATTAAAAAAATTCTACAAAATAAACCATGCTCAAAGTAATGAATGAAATGAAGCCAGGAAATAGAAAAAAATGTTTAGGTAACAGAAGCTTGCAATCCAGCACAGATCTTCTTACTTCTCTAATTTTGTTCATTTAAATATATAAATATATATATAAATCTCTCACACACAGGATTTTTGTTTTGTTTTATTAAAATGGAGTCATACTATACATATTATTCTGAAGCTTATTTCATTTACTTAAGAGTACATGATGGGGGTGCCTGGGTGGCTCAGTGGGTTAAGCCTCTGCCTTCAGCTCAGGTCATTATCCCGGGGTCCTGGGATCGAGTCCCGAATCGGGCTCTCTGCTTGATGGGGAGCCTGCTTCCCCTTTCTCTGCCTGCCTCTCTGTCTACTTGTGATCTCTGTCTGTCAAATAAATAAGTAAAATCTTAAAAAAAAAGTATATGATGAGCATTCCTTTGGATCTTGATACAATTTAATTTATTTTTAATAACTATATAATATCCTATAACTTGTACCATTATATATTCAACCAAGAACATCTCTATTACATAAGTCTCACCTATGAGCTCTTGTCTCTCATATGAAAAATAGAGAAAGGAAAAGATAAAAGACCACAGTTTCTCCTCAAAATGCTACATGCAATGGGTCCATGAAGTGACCCCTGAAACAAATGTGTTTTTCTGTGAGTAATCAACAGAACTAGAGTCCTGTCAAACTCTGGAGATCTAAATTCTTCCAATCCACATTCAGGATCCCCATACTTAAGGTTCCTGTTGCCTAGTTTTGTTAAACATATATTCACACTTTAGGAGAGGGATAGAAAGAAAAGGAATAGCAATTTTTATTCTAATATGGGGCACACCTTTTCCCATTATGGGCTCAGTTAGCACTGCCATTTGATAGGAGGAAAGAATTTTAGGTATTAGTGAGGTCAGGGCTAGTGGAACTGATCCCAAAGGAGGCACAAGTTTCTCAGATACAGAGCAGCATTGGTTTCTAGCACGTTTATTCTCATGGGCAGTGATATCTGGACAGAACAATTTAAGTCCTGAGTAGAGAGCATCCTCATTGCTTATAGCGAGGTTATTCTTGATTGAACCATGACCACAACTGTACTGAGTGGGGGAGACTAAGCAGGATCCATCCCCTGAAGAGACGGAGAAGGGCATCCAAGAGCTTCACCCAGTGAGTTAAGCTTCAGGGTAGGACTGCAGTTTACTCAAGGATGTGGACTTCTAGCAAAGAACTGGGGTTGGAGTTTGTTCACCGGGCAGGCACCTATATTGGAGGCTAGCATCCAGCTGTAGCTCTGTAAGTACGCAGGCCCCCAGATGTTTGCCCTGGGTACCCTGGATGTCAGGTTTAAGGCACAGAGGCTAATGCCAGATCCCCCCCCACCCCACCTTTTGTTAGAACTCCATGTCTAAGACATACCCCAGACTTGATTCTCATTGAGTCACAGGCTGGGTGGGCTATCCCTACAGGTGAACATCCTCAATTCTTACCTCCACATCCAAGTGGGACATGCGTAGACCGATAACTTGTTTTCACAGTGCTTCTACAGAATGGAAACTTGAGTTGAGCTTTAATAGGTTTCTTCTCTGCAAAACCAAATCCACACATTCAGAAAGGAGGCAGGAAAGAGAAGGGGACAACTTTGTCAACTCCTTAGAGTGCCTAGACTTAATGCATCCTTTTATCAAACCTAATGGATTTGTTCCAGGTGCTTGAAGAGCTAAAGTATGTAAACATCTGTGTCTCCCCATTCTGGTTGGTAGTAGATTTTGGTGGGCAAGTGTTCCTACTTGGAAAAGAATAAGCTGGGTGTGTCTACAACTTACCAAGGAAACTGAGGCATAAAAAGCTTAAGTAATTTGTTGCATAAACATGTCCCCAGCTGACTTTTAGCTATGAAACATTTGGCTGTCATTGTTATTTTTAAAATTTATTAATTATTTTTATTAACATATAATGTATTATTTGCCCCAGGGGTACATGTCTGTGCACTGTCAGGCTTACACACTTCACACTACTTACCATATCATATACTCTCCCCAATATCCATAACCCAACCACCCTCTCCATACACTCCTTCCCCAGCAACCCACAGTTTGTTTTGTGAGATTAAGTGTCTCTTATGGTTTGTCTCCCTCATAATCCCATCTTGTTTCATTTTTTCCTTCCCTACCCCCCAAAACCTCATTCTGCCTCTCAGATTCCTCATATCAGGGAGATCATATGATAATTGTCTTTCTCTGATTGGCTTATTTTGCTCAGCACAATACCCTCTAGTTGTACCCATGTTGCAAATGGCAAGATTTCATCTTTTGATGGCTGCATAGTATTCCATTGTATACATATACCACTTCTTCTTTATCCATTCATCTGTTGATGGACATCTAGGCTCTATCCATAGTTTGGCTATAATGCACATTGCTGCTATAAATATTTGGGTGCATGTGACCCTTTGGATCACTACATTTATATCTTTAGGGTAAATACCCAGTAGTGTGATTGCTGGGTCATAGGGTAGCTCTATTTTCAACTTTTTGAGGAACCTTTATGTTGTTTTCCAGAGTGGCTGCACCAGCTTGCATCCCCACCAATGGTGTAGGAGGGTTCCTCTTTCTCCGCATCCTCGCCAGCATCTGTCATTTCCTGACTTGTTCATTTTAGCCATTCTGACTGGTGTGAGGTGGTATCTCATTGTGGTTTTGATTTGTATATCCCTGATGCCCAGTGATGTGGAGCACTTTTTCATGTGTCTGTTGGCCATCTGGATGTCTTCTTGGCAGAAATGTCTGTTCATGTCCTCTGCCCTTTTCTTGATTGGATTATTTGTTCTGTGGGTTTTGAGTATGCTAAGCTCTTTATAGATTTTGGATACTACCCCTTTATCTGATATGTCGTTTGCAAATATCTTCTCCCATTCTGTCAGTTGTCTTTTGGTTTTGTTGACTCTTTCCTTTGCTGTGCAAAAGCTTTTGATCTTGATGAAGTCCCGATAGTTCATTTTTGCCCTTGCTTCCCTTACCTTTGGTGATATTACTAGGAAGAAGTTGCTGCAGCTGAGGTCCAAGAGGTTGCTGCCTGTGTTCTCCTCAAGGATTTTGATGGATTCCTTTCTCACATTGAGGTCCTTCATCCATTTTGAATCTATTTTCGTGTATGGTATAAGGAAATGGTCCAATTTGATTTTTCTGCATGTGGCATGCATTCCCACCAACAGTGTAGGAGGGTTCCCCTTACTCCACATACTCTCCAACATCTGTGGTTTCCTGAGTTGTTCATTTTAGCCATTCTGACTAGTGTGAGGTGGTACCTCACTATTGTTTTGATTTGTATTTCCCTGATGCCGAGTGATGTTGAACATTTTTTCATGTGTCTGTTGACCATTTCTTTGCAGAAATGTCTGTTCATGTCCTCTGCCCTTTTCTTGATTGGATTATTTGGTCTTTGAGTGTTGAATTTGATAAGTTCTTTATAGATTTTGGATACTAGCCCTTTATCTGACATGTCGTTTGTGCATATATTCTCCCATTCTGTCAGTTGTCTTTTGGTTTTGTTGACTGTGTCCTTTGGCTGTGCAAAAGCTTTTCATCTTGATGAAGTCCCAATAGTTCATTTTTGCTTCCCTTGCCTTTGGCAATGTTTCTAGGAAGAAGTTGCTGTGGCTGAGGTCAAACAGGTTGCTGCATGTATTCTCCTCAAGGATTTTGATGGATTCCTTTCTCACAATTTAGTCCTTCATCCATTTTGAGTCTCTTTTTGTGTGTGGTGTAAGGAAATGGTCCAGTTTCATTTTTCTGCATGTGGCTGTCCAATTTTCCCAACACCATCTGTTGAAGAGACTGTCTTTTTTCCGTTGGACATTCTTTCCTGCTTTGTCAAAGATTTGTTGACCATAGAGTTGAGGGTCTATTTCTGGGCTCTCAGTTCTGTTCCACTGATCTATGTGTCTGTTTTTGTGCCAGTACCATACTGTCTTGATGATGACAGCTTTGTAATAGAGCTTGAAGTCTGGAATTGTGATACCACCAACTTTGGCTTCCTTTTTAACATTCCTCTGGCTATTCGAGGTCTTTTCTGGTTCTATATAAGTATAGGATTATTTGATCCATTTCTTTGAAAAAAATTAATGGTTTTTGGATAGGGATTGCATTAAATGTGTAGATTGCTTTAGGTAGCATAGACATTTTCACAGTATTTGTTCTTCCAATCCAATGAGCATGGAACGCTTTTCCATTTCTTTGTGTCTTCCTCAATTTCTTTTGTGAGTATGTCATAGTTTCCTGAGTTCAGATTCTTTGCCTCTTAGTTAGGTTTATTCCTTGGTATTCTATGGTTTTTGGGTTCAATTGTAAATAGGATCAACTCCTTAATTTCTCTTTCTTCTCTCTTGCTGTTGGTATATGGAAATACAACTGATTTCTGTGCATTGATTTTATATCCTGATACTTTACTGAATTCCTCTATGAGTTCTAGGAGTTTTGAGGTGGAGTCTTTTGGGTTTTCCACATAAAGTATCATATCACCTGCAAAGAGTTGAGAGTTTGATTCTTTATTGATTTGGATGCCTTTTATAAAAGTCCTTTTAATGTCTGAGTGCTGAGGCTGGGACTTCTAATACTATGTTGAATAGCAGTGGTGATAGTGGACAGCCTTGCCATGTCCCTGACCTTCAGGGATAAGCTCTCAGTTTTTCCCCACTGAGAATGATATTTGCTATGGGTTTTTCATAGATGGCTTTGATGATGCTGTTGTATATACCCTCTGTCCCTACACTGTGAAGAGTTTTGGTTGAGCAAGGATGCTGTACTTTGTATGCTGTACTTTGTCAAATGCTTTTTCAACATCTTTTAGGAGTGTCATATGGTTCTTATTCTTTCTTTGATTAATGTATTGTATCACATTGATTGATTTGCAGATATTGAACCAGCCTTGCCGCCCGGGAATAAATCCCCCTTGGTCATGGTGAATAGTCCTCTTAATGTACTGTTGGATCCTCCTAGCTAGTATTTTGGTGAGAATTTTTGCATCTTTGTTCTTCATGGATATTGGTCTGCAATTCTCCTTTTTAATGAGGGTCTTTGTCTGGTTTTTGGATCAAGGTAATGCTGGCCTCATAAAATGAATTTGGAAGTTTTCCTTCCATTTCTATCTTTGGGAACAGTTTTAGGAGAATAGGTATTAGTTCTTCTTTAAATGTTTGGTAGAATTCCCCTGGGAAACCGTCTGGTCCTGGGCTCTTGTTTGTTGGGAAATTTTTGATGATTGCTTCAATCTCCTTACTGTTATGGCTCTGTTCAGGCTCTCTATTTCTTCCTGGTTCAGTTTTGGTAGTTTATATGTCTCCAGGAATGCATCCATTTTTTCCAGATTGTCAAATTTGCGGCATATAGTTGCCCATAATATGTTATTATAATTGTTTGTATTTCTTTGGTGTTGGTTGTGATCTTTCCTCTTTCATTCATGATTTTATTTATTTGGGTCCTTTCTCTTTTCTTTTTGTTAAGTCTGGCCAGGGGTTTATCAATCTTACTAATTCTTTCAAAGAACCAGCTCCTAGTTTCATTGATTTGTCTACTGTTCTTTTGGTTTCTATTTTATTGATTTCTGTTCTGATCTTTATTATTTCTCTTCTCCGGCTAGGCTTAGGCTTTCCTTACTGTTCTTTCTCCAGCTCATTTTAGGTGTAGGGTTAGGTTGTATGCTTGTGACCTTTCTTGTTTCTTGAGAAAGGCTTGTATTGCTATATACTTTCCTCTCAGGACTCATCTTTGCTATGTCCCAAAGATTTTGAGCAGTTGTGTTTTCATTTTCCTTCGTTTTCATGATTTTTTTCAATTTTTCTTAAATTTCCTGATTGACCCATTCATTCTTTAGGAGGATGCTCTTTACCCTCCATGTATTTGAGTTTTGTCCAACTTTGCTTTTATGATGAGTTTTAGCTTCAGAGCATTGTGGTCTGAAAATATGCAGGGAATTATCCCAATCTTTTGGTACCAGTTGAAACCTGATTTGTGACACAGGATGTGATCTATTCTGGAGAATGTTCCATGTACACTAGAGAAGAATGTGTATTCTGTTTTTGGGGATGGAAGGTTCTGAATAAATCTGTGAAGTCTATCTGTCCCAGTGTGTCATTTAAAGCCTTTATTTCCTTGTTGGTCTTTTGCTTAGATGATCTGTCCATTTCAGTGAGGGGGGTGTTAAAGTCCCCAACTATTAATGTATTATTGTCTCTGTAATTCTTTGATTTTGTTATTAATTGGTTGATATTGTTGGCTGCTCCCATGTTAGGGGCATAAATATTTATAGTTGTTAGATCTTATTTTTGGACAGACCCTTTGAGCATGATATAGTGTTCTTCCTCATCTCTTATTATAGTCTTTGGTTTAAAATCTAACTTATCTGATATAAGGGTTGCCATCCCAGCTTTCTTTTGATGTCCATTACCATGGTAAATTGTTTTCCACACCCTCACTTTAAGTCTGGAGTTTTCTTTGGGTCTAAAATGAGTTTCTTGTGGACAGCATATTGATGTTGTTGTTGTTGTTTTTAATCCATTCTCATACCCTGTGTCTTTTGATTGGGGCATTTAGCCTGTATACATTCAGGGTAACAATTGAAAGATATGGATTTAATGGCATTATATTGCCTGTAAGGTGACTGTTACTGTATATTGTCTGTGTTCCTTTCTGGTCTACTCCTTTTAGGCTCTCTCTTTGCTTAGAGGACCCCTTTCAATATTTCCTGTTGGGCTGGTTTGGTGTTTGCATATTCTTTTAATTTTGTTTTTCCTGGAAGCTTCTTATCTCTCCTTCTATTTTCTATGACAGCCTAGCTGGATATAGTATTCTTAGTGGCATATTTTTCTCATTTAGTGCTCTGAATATATCATGCCAGTTCTTTCTGGGCTGCCAGGTTTCTGTACATAAGTCTGCTGCCAATCTAATATTTCTACAGTTGTATATTACATACTTCTTGTCCTGAGCTGTTTTCAGGATTTTCTCTTTGTCACTAAGACTAGTAAGTTATATATTAGATGATGGAGTGTGGACCTATTTTTATTGATTTTGCAGAGGCTTCTCTGTGCCTCCTGGATTTTGATGCTTGTTCCGTTTGCTATATTAGGGAAATTCTCTATTATAGTTTGCTCCAATATACCTTCTGCCTCCCTCTCTCTCTTTCTTCTTCTTCTGGAATCCCAATTATTCTAATATTGTTTCATTTTATGGTATCACTTATCTCTTGAATTCTCCCCTCATTGTCCTGTAATTGTTTGTCTCTTTGCCAACTTCTTTATTCCCCATCATTTGGTCTTTTATATCACTAATTCTCTCTTCTGTCTCATTTATCCTAGCAGTAAAAGCCTCCATTCTTGATTGGACCTCATTAATACCTTTTTTGATTTTACATTGTTTAGATTTTAGTTCTTTTATTTCTCCAGAAAGGGATTTTATTTCTCCAGACAGCTCTAATATCCTCCATGCCTTTTTCAAGCCCAGCTAGCACCTTGAGAATCATCATTCTGAACTCTAGCTCTGACATATTACCAACGTCTATATTGATTGTGTCCTTTTTTGTGTGTGTGGTGAGTTTTTCCGCCTTCTCATTTTATCCAGATAGAAGATATTAATGAGAGAATAAAATACTAAAAGAGTGGCAATGTCCCCAGAAAAATGTATGCTAATCAAATCAGAAGAGACCCCAAACCAGGGGGAGAAGAAAGGGGGAAAAAGAAATTTAAAAAATTACATATATATATATATGTATATATATATGTAATTTTGGTCTCTTAGGGAAGCTACCTCCCAAAATTTTAAAGAAAAAAATAACGTATATATATATATATATATATATATATACAAAAATAAGGGTGAACATAATGAAGGGATGGAGTATGACTGTAAAGATGAAAATTTAAAAAAAAATTGTAAGAAAGGAATTGACAAGTTAAGTTGGTTGGAAAAAGAAAGAAGAGAAAAAAAGAAAAGTGGGGGTGAGAATGTGTTCAAGCTGGAGATTAAAACAAAGTCCTGTGCCAGATTTAGGTTATATTTTGATCTATCAGAATAAATTGTAACCCGAAGTTTTTTAGGAAAAAAAAATCCTATATGTATACAAAAAATAAGGTTAAATACAATGAAGGATAAAATATGACTATAACAATGAAGGCTTAAAAAGATTTTTTAAAGAAGGGTATTGTTAAGATAAACTAGTTAATAAATGTTAAAAGAGGAAAGAGGAAAAGTTAAAGACATTAGAATAAGAAAAAAATTAAAAAATTTTAATTTAACTTTCAAGACTAAAGGATCATGGAGAGAAAGCCATGAATTCCATGCATTGCTTTCACCTAGCTCTGGAGTTCTGCTGTTCTCCTGGTTCAGTGAACTTGGTCTTGGCTGGATATTCTTGCTGATCTTCTGGGGGAGGGGCCTGTTGTAGTGATTCTCAAATGTCTTTGCCTGAGACGATATCGCACTGCCCTTGCCAGGGGCCAGGCTAAGAAATCTGCTCAAGTTCACTCTTAGGAGTTTTTGTTCCCTGAATGCTTTCTGTAGAACTCTGGAGGATGGGAATGAAAATGGTGACCTCTCAGTCTCCAGCCCGGAGAAGCTGATAGTTCAAGGCGCCACTCCTCAGTGCGCGCTCAGAGAATAGGGGTCAATCACTCCCATCTCCCTGTTCTCCTGCCGTGCTCTGGGCTTACCTGGCCTGTGACTGAGTGTTTGTCTCTGGCGCACACCCCCATTTGGAGTCTCCAAACCCAGCAGATTCCTGCCTCCAGAGGAGGAAAGTGAGTCTCCCTTTATCTGCCACTTATGAGGTCCCTGCTTGAAGAGCAGTGGTCTGACTGTGCCGTGGATCACGGTTTAAAGTACCCCCAGCTGAGAGCTCACTCCTTGGCTCTGGCTTTGTAGTCAGCTTCCCCACTCTGATAACTGGCAGCTTTGCCACACTTAGACACCCCCGATCTTTCTGTGACCTCACGGGTCCCAAGACCACACTGTCCTTCGCTTAGCCTCTGGAGTGATGTCCCTCAATGGAGCAGACTTCTAAAAGTTCTGAGTTTGTGCTCCACTGCACTGCTGCTTTCTGGCAGCCAGCCCCTCCCCCCAGCCTCCACCCCCACGGTGTATCTTCCTGTTGCTTCAGATTTACTTCTCCACACGTCCTACCTTTCAGAAAGTGGTCAATTTTCTGTTCCTAGAATTGCTACTCTTCTTCTCTTCAATCTCCTGTTGAGTTTGTAGGGATTTGGAATGGTTTGATAACTATCTAGCTGAGCTCCTGCAACCTGATGTCATTTCAGCCCGCTACTCCTCTGCCGTCTTGCCTCTTCTCCTAAGTTTGGCTGTCATTATTGACTTTTATTTCTTTCAGGTCAAACTGTTGATACCCCACTATCTTGATCTATTACTTTACCCTAGATTGGGAAAACAACATTGTCTCCTCACCCATGCCCTCTTTTTGAGCTTTGAGCTTTTGAAAAATGATAATGGAGAACACATATTATAGTGTAGTTATTAATGATTCTCAGCCACAGGAAGGTTAGAGTCCCACTGTCTATAAATTAGCAATTATTATTTTTTTATTGGCTGAACAATCAAATGGAACTAACTTTTTCTGTCTTGCAATTGTCCAGGTAGACTAATAGCAAACAGCTGACTGTTATTCTGGGATCACATAATCCCAATGGAGATTAGTTCCTTTTATCCTTTTATACTGCTTCCCCACTAAATGATGACTTTTTTTGAAGAGCAGCTATAAACCCATTTGTTTATGCAAAAAGTTAGCTGTCCATACACCTTCACACCTCATACCAAAAGGAAGCCTTTAGATTAGTTCTGGGAAGGAGTTCTGAGTGTTTTTCTGGATTGAAAAGTGAGCTTATGTCATGTGGTCTATGATGAGCATTCAGAGTTTAAATAAGAGGTATGGATAAGTTACAAGGTCTACTTCTGTATTGAAAGCTGAATACTGTAAAGTGTGGAAACAGGAGATCAGTGGAATAGTGCCAGTGCAGAACCAGAGATAGGAGTTTCCCTAACCATTACATAGAACATTGGGCTCCTAGGATGCCAAGAGGAGTTATGTCCAATGTAGGGTTCTGTGATCAGGTAACTTTGAGAAATACTGAAGTGAATGTCATTAAATAGGTTTCGTCCCTGCAGCATTGCTTATTATACTAGTATACGCTATTAATCTCTAAGACAGGGACAGCATATACTACATTTGCCAAACTTGTATGATCTGAACTTTCCACTTAGGACAGTGCGGTTGTAGGAGGATATGATGAAGGGCTTGAGGGCCCAGGAAAGAAGTTCCAGAAGCCAAGAGAGCTAGTGGATAAAGATCTATTGTGAGGGAATTAGGATCTTCACATGGATCCTAATTTTAATAAACAAAAGGAACAGGACAGGAGAGGAGAAGGCAAGAGGAAGAGAGGACAGGGTTGCATACTGTGGCTTTTCTGAAATATTTTCTGAATCCTTGGTGATCAAAGCTGAAAATCAACTTAACCAAGGGTATGCAAAGTTATTAAGTGACAGGAGTAAGTGAGGTCAGAGAATGGAGGCAGCAGAGAAGGACAGAGACTGGAAATCCTGGATCGTCTGACTATAAACATCAGTCCTGAATATCACTATACTGTAGTAAATTTAAATGAAAGTAGCATACCCAATTACATGTCAGGAAGCCTAGGTGTGAGACAGCCACACTGCTTTAGGCCTGATTCCTGTATCAGGATATGTGTCTGTCCAGATACTGTAAACCTCCCCTATCTCTGATTTTAGCTATAACTGTGGTGACAGTTCTGTATAGCTCCACCTAGCTTAATGCATGATACCTCACCCAATCCCTGGATTTCTGGGGTGATGCTGTGGTTACTTTCTGAGGAACTCAGGTTGTATCTGTCTCTGAGCCATTTAGCAGGTTCTGTTTCTTGTTTCTACACAGAGTGATTATGAATTAATAAACATATTTCTATTATGCCAAATCCCAGTATAGGTTCTGGTAGTGGCCTGGTCCTATGATTAGCAGCTACAATTTAAAAAGTGCTCAACACTGTGGTTGCTACACAGAAACCAAGGCAAGGACACTGAGATACCCAACCAGGGTGTGAAATCCATCAACATTTTCGAAATACAATTGACTCTCATTGTGTTTTCCTGCCACTGGTTTATTTTACATGAAAATTTAAACAGTTGACTATTAGGAGCCCTTATTCAGAAATTTCTCTCCTGGCCTGAAGTATGAAAACCTGTAAGGGGTGACTATTAGTCTTCTCAAAATTTCACATTTTCCAAAATTGCAGTGGAAAGTAGCTTTGCTGTAATATTCTATCTCATCCAGCACTGACTTGATATTTCTTCTTTCAAACTATGAGATAACTACAATATTCCTAGCTACCACAAACATGGTTATTAATTTCCTATCTTTCCAACATATCCCTTATTCTACTGAAATTATTTGTTTTTATTATTTAATTTCTTCCCCTTTTTAATATTGGGAACACTATGTCCGATTATTTGACCATTGAATTTAACAGTAAAATAGTAAATTAAAACAGTAACAACAACAACAACAACAAAAAGCACCACCACCATCAGCTTTTCTTCTACATGACTCAAGAACAGTTGACATTTCAGCAAACAGGTGGGTTTTATGAGCCATATAATAAGGACCTGGGCTGATCAGACCACCAAATTGAAGGAATTCCAAAGCTGGAAACTTTTTGGCAAAAAAACGACTGTGCAATTACCTAAATATATAACAAAGAGTGACAGTTCTCATCTGTTTGCTTGTCCTTGGCAAAGTCCTCATGGTTGCATATGACCTTCCATTCATTTCCCTAAGTCTCAATAGGTATTTATTTTGCCACTGGGATGGAATTAGGCTTTTAGCAATGCTGGGCTTCCTGACATATTCTTATGGACCCTTTGTTTATCCCTTATCTGTATTACAGTCTGTAAATATGGTCAAGGGTTCAGGTTTGGGATCAAATGACGGAGTATTTCTGATCTCTGTCCCATAATTTATTATCCCTATATACCCTTGGTTAAGCCACTTAAACTCTCTGAGTCTCAGCTTCCACATATGTAAAATTAGGGTCTTATTATTCACATCACAAGATAACTGTGCAGTTTAAATGATATAATGTGTTGTAGTAGACTATTATGGTCCCTGAGTCCTCATTTATATATCTCCACCTCTACTTAGAACACTCCCTGCTCCTTGCCTTCATTCTGGCTGCAGGAGAAACATGGCTGGCTCATTCACAAGGCAAACTAGAAATCCACAAAAGTAACACCTCCAAATGCAGCCTCACATTTGCAGTATCTCTGGGGCATGTTCTACACATTTTCAAGAGTTCCCTGGTCTGATCAAGAGTTCCAGGTGCCCATAGAAGTTAATTGTTTGATAAACCTCCCTTCTCCTCCTTCCCTTTCTCATTTCTCCTTTCCCTACTGATTTTCCTGGGATCTCCTTTCAAATAAATTACTTGCACTCAAATCCTTGTCTCAGGATCTACTTCTGAGAGAACTCAAAATAAGATATGTGAAAAGCACTTAGCACAGTGTCTGGCACATAATAAATGATACTAGTTATTAATTCCAGAAGATATATTTAGTTATGTTAAAACAACCAAGGAGCCATAGATTTGAAAACCACCCTCCTGGCTGCCACATCTGCTACTCTTATTTTTCACCCTTTCTCTTGTTTCAAGAAAATAAGTTTTGGAAAATTTGTTTTCTGTTTGAATAGCAAGAGCATATTCAGCAGGCAAATGTAGGCAATGACTGCCTGCACTAATTTTTCTGTCTTTTAAACCAAAAATTTCTGACACCTATTTCGGTCTGGCAGTTCATCTGAAAAATTAATGAAAGCAGAAATTTAAATGTGTAGGTAAGAAAAATTGTATTCATATCTGACAGCCCTACAGAAAAAAGTAAGAACTCTCTATTTCAGCTAAAAGTCTCTGTTTCCCTCTTTTGGTGAACACTGAACATTGATAGTATGTTATGATAAATTAACTATAATACCTTTGGAGGCCAAGTGTCTCAGAAAAAAGCAACAGTAACATCTTGGGCAAAATGGAAAGCTTAAGATTCACACCTGTAACTCATTAATTTGGACCAAGGGTTAGATTTCACAGAAAGCAATTACTAGGATAGATTGAGTTCTTTCATACACAGTGGATTTTCTTTCTTTCTTCCTTTCTTTCCTTCCTTCCTTCCTTCCTTCCTTCCTTCCTTCCTTCCTTCCTTC
>ML108036.1:120158-134794 GCA_003697995.1 Taxidea taxus jeffersonii
TTCCTTCCTTCCTTCCTTCCTTCCTTCCTTCCTTCCTTCCTTCCTTCCTTCCTTCCTTCCTCTCTCTCTCTTTCTTTCTTTCTTTCTTCTTTCTTTTATTATAAAACTGTGTTGATTATTTTCTCTGACCATAGCTGCCCTCTGCAATATCCAGAACTAGTGGCCATAGATTACTTCAGTGTTAACTATTTGTTAACTTCAGTGCTAACTATAGTTAACTTCAGTGGTTAACTATTTATTACAACCTTAGACATTAGATTAGAAGGAAGGATGTCTCCTCTCTTTCGTGTCTTTATTCTTGAAGAGTGTAGCTCCTTGTCAGTGGATTAACAGTGTTGAGAAATGCACTAATTACTGCTCTAATACAAAACTTATGTATAAGCCAAAAGTAGACTCTGTGTGTGTGTATGTGCATGTGTGTTCATGACTGTGTTTTGCTTCTGTAGTGTTCAGTTGTTAACAGTTCATCTATTTATACAGTCTTTAGGGATAAGTGACTTAAAATAAAATCACACTTGGGTGAGTCTGGGGTTTAAAATTTATGTCTCTTCCCAAATGTCATTCTTTACAAATTCTAGTTAACATTATTTCAAAGGTCTAAGAAAAATTGGTTAACTTATTTTTTGCCTTGAGTCTGTTTTAATATTTTCACACATATTTTAGTATTCCTTCTCTTTGCTTCTTCCTAATGAAGTAACATTTCTTTTGTTAACTTACAGGGATTTATGTAAAGGTATCTCATATTGTTGATAAATTAACATAGCGATCAAGGAGAAATTAACCCCCTTGATTAATCAATAAAACTGTATTGACCCGCTTTCACTCAAAATTGTTGTTGCTATTGAACAGTTTAGCTATGATGAATGAATTGGCTTTCTATGAAATGATAGAGGCTGTTTTAAGTCCCAAAGGTCTATGATATCTTTTCATTATCTAAGAAGTCATTTATCACTGTTGCTTAGTATACATGGCCTGATTCCCATTCCCTGGAAACAGAGTTGAAGGAGTTGGAGGATCACTTGGCTCCTTCTGTTAATGAGGAAATCAAGGCCCAGAGGGTTTATGAAACTTCCCCCGAGTCACATAGCCAGGTAAGGGGCATAAGCCAGAAGTAGAACCTACTTCTCCCAGTCTGTTTCTCTTTAATCTAGTTTCTCTACTGTGTGTCTTGTGGGATTTCTGAGGGGGGTAGGTCATGCCTTCCCTTGGTACATCTGATGTAGTAGGATCGTGGAGGTCATGCAATTGCCAAGCCATCCAGGGACTTCAGAGATCTCCTACCTCTACCCCATTTATACTTCAGAAGAGATAGCAGTCCAGAGAGCTGGGATGGCAAAGAAATCCATCCAGCCAATTTGTGATCTCAGTACATCCATTCTAACTTTAAAGAGTAGGGATTGAACCTGCTTTCAAAGCCTGAGCTGAACTGTTTGCCCATCCAAGCTTAAGAGAGCACTTGTGACACTACATATAACAGCTGTTCGTTTCTGTCTGGCACCAACAGAAGTGTCCTAGTTCATTTACACATTTCCCTTTCTCTATAATACAGGTTAGCTGGCTTAGTTATACGTACCTGCCGAAATAGGCAATGTATGTTGGGTGAACCATAGCTTATGGAGAAAAAAGTATTCATATTTTACTATGATACATTTAGCAGCCCTTTACTAGCATTATGATTAAAATATATGGCTCAGGGTTGTTGCTGGGGAAATGCCAGCCAGTGAATTTGGCTAGAGACCAGGGGCTCTTCTGGCTGCCGGCAGAGGTGTCATTACTGTGGAGGCTACATTGTACTCAATTTGTTTTTTAATACCCTTGGTACAGAATTTTGGACTTTTCTTCTTGAAAATTGCTATGTATCTGTTTATTGTAGGGTAGTATTTTCTATGTGCTGTCGGGTTTGCTTGTTTCTTAGACCATAAGCAGGGGTTAAGATTTATAAGAATGTTTGCTACATTATAAACCTCATGACCTCTTCACGGGGCTGGTGTACATCCCTGTTGTAACATGTGTGTAATATATAACACACACACAGACACAGACACACACATACCCACACATTCTTACAATAGGAGGAATGTAAACTGGTCTCACCATGTTGTTATTTTCATACATTTCTGCTTAATTTTACATTTTCCAATGCATTAGCATTATGGATTTTAAAATTCATGTACCAAATAGCACTTATATAACTTTAAATGTGTTGATTCAAAATCATTTAAAAATATAATCTAATAAGTTACAGTGCCTCATTCCGTGATTCAAGTTAGCATCCCTCTCTAAATGTGTTATCAGTTATTCATTAATTGAGGCCTTTTAATTTTATATATTGCTCTTGGCAATTGCGGCTTATTTGGTGCTTGTTATGGCCACTTTAGACAAGTAAATAAAAATCAGAGGAAAAACCTCAGCAAACAGCTGGAAAGGAACCAGTAGTGTGTGTTTTGGTTTGGCGGAGCGATGCACTGCAGGACTGCACTTGGAAAAATACCAGCCGGACCTCGTACACACTGTGAGAAAAGATTACGTATCTCTAGGGGCTTGGGCTTCCATTGACGGGGTTTTCTTTGTTCATGAAAAATGCCACCTGTGTAGCCGGGCAAGACTATAAAATAATGAAATCATTATCATAAGGGTCACAGTATATGTTTTCCTGGCTTAGTCGTGATAAGCAAACCTTAAACAGAAAACTACATAAAACAATGTCAAACAGTATGAAAAGGCTCTTTGAGAGGCTCATTCTTGTTGTTATTTTTAATTTCCCTTCACTAGTCTTTAGATCAAGTACATGATAATTCTAAAGAATTACCAGTCTTTATCAGACCACCCAGGAAAGAATAATGCTCTACCAGTAAGTAAAGCCACTGACTTGTAATAACTTGTTTCTGACTTCTAAGTCACACTTGCTTTGGTAAGCAAATGTCTTCTAAAATGTCTGTGTGGTTTAGCATACTGGGTTTATTTCTTTCCTCTTCCAAGGGAATATGGGCATATGGTTGGGTTTTGTTTTTTTTTAAAGACTACGAATACCTGCTAATTTTAATAACATATTTGTCGTAACTACACTGCAGTTTAACCTTATTAAAAGTGAATTATCTATTTGTATACTATTCATTCCACACTATTTTATTTCTAGGATGATGGGGGGCAGGGGGAATATGATTAAGGTTTGGAATTCTTATTGCGAGACTATTTAAAATTAGTCAGTTGTGTCTAATTACATACTTTAATTATAATTTTGCTAACTGGCAGTGTTCATTCTCTGATTAATTGTTCTTTTCTTCCAATTTATACTTAATTTGGAGAAATCAGGTTAAACCATAACATATGAAAACCTTAAAATTCTCTATAGACAGATATCTTGATCTCAGAAATTTAAATCATTTTAATACTTTCTGGAATAAGACCAGGAATGGAGGAAAGATATGATAATTTTTTGTTTTGTTTTGTTCTCCTGAATTTTATTTCTTCTTTCAGCAGGTGAACTATATTCCTAAAAGCAGGAATTAGAGCCTACGTTGTACTGTTGGGTTTATCTCTTCATTGGCAATTAGATACAAACGAAGCCCAGTTCTGTTTATTTTTCCATTAAAAAGAAAAAAGATGATGATGATGGTTCAGAGAAGTGGGGGTGGGACTGGGGAAAACAGTGGATGGAGATTAAAAAGTATACTTATGATTAAAAAAATAGAATAAAACGAAAAAATAAAAGTTGATAACTGGCCTGGATTTTTCAAATCTGTATGCTAAGAGTATCTTAAAACAGTGGTTCTCAGACTTTAACATGATCGGAATCACTTGAAGGATTTATCAAAATCCATTTGTTGGCTCTTGTCTCCAGAATATCTGATGGGTCTGGGTGGGTCCCCAGATTTGCATTTCTAAGGATTTCCTAGGTGATGCTATTGTTTTAGTTACTGGGCCTGCATTGTGAGAACTAATGTCTTTAAGACAACCAGCCCCTGCCATAAAGAAAAAGAAGGAAATCCACTATATACTAAGAGAAGTTGTCTCTGGGTAATAGGAGCCTGGGTAATTTTGTACTTTTACTTTTTTGTATTCTCCACACTTTCTACAAGTTATGTATTTATATATGATCAGGAAAAAAAAAAAACTTTTTAGGAGAACACATGTTGAACTAATAATTCATTTATCTATATTCACCTTGCCCTTCTCAATGTCTTGTAGCAGTGTAGTAATTAAAAGTGAATAATGAATAAGTGAAGACAGACAGTAATGTCTGTCTCACCTACCAGAGGCAAACATTCTTTTTCTGTGTCTTCTGAGATGGCTTCCACTCAGCAGTCACCAAACAATTGCTTGGTTCTTATTATAGTTCAGTTCCAATTGTGGTAGAACTTTTAGTACAAGGAATGCTGGCTCCCCAGGGATTAGCAAATCAGTTAATTATACTTTAAAAATGTTCTCTATTTTTTCCCTCTCAATCCCCAACTCTACCCCCACACCCAGGCTCCAGGTTACAACCCCCAAAAGTTTTGTATTAACCCATACACCATTGGAAAAAAAAAAAAGGTCGGGTGAACTGAGCACATTCTGCTCTACCTTTTGGGACTGTATTGATTTTTGACAAATCTGCTTTGCTCAGAGTTCTTAAAATAAATCAAATGGAATAATATAATGCAAAATAAAAAATGCCATCATAATTTCAGCCATTTCTTTTGGTGTTTCTCTTCCACTAACCTTCTCCTAGACACCTTTGCTTTGTATTTTTAAAATCAGATTTTTAAAAATAAGCTGAATATAACATCCTAAAATACTTTCAAAAATCTTGGGTTCTTTTATTTATTACTCTTAGAGGCATGTGAGGGAAGGGGACTTGGTTAGAGAATAAAGGTTATAACCTGCCCTGTCTGTGGAGACAGTGATTTTAATTACATTTAATTCCCATTCATTCTGTATGTTACTTGATCCACTCATTGGTTTAAAAGCATATTGATAAATACAGCAGTGGTTTAACCTCTTGCCCTTCTGCTCGTCTAGAATTGCATCCCGGCTTAAGTGAGTTTGCCACATTTAGATGTCATACTTTGTTACTTACGAGAAAGTATTGAGATCCCAGCTAGATAGTTGAGCCGATGTTTTTCTAGAGAAAACTCTATATTCCATTATGAAAATAAATAAATAACATGTTGCAGAAGGCTTTCAAGATGTTGGCTTATAGTCAAACTATAAGTAAAGCTTTAAACTGTCTCACATACATGTTAATTGCTGTTCTTCAAAAATATTTCAGTAATATTTTCCTGACGGTATTTAACTTGCTTGCTAATTTAGTGTTTATCAAAATGCATATTTTATTTGACACTGTGCTAGGCATAGTGTATATGTAATATTGCCTAGTTAGGGTGGGACCACAATTTTAAGAACATGTTTTTAAAATACATTTTCTTCAGAACCTAGGATACAACAGAAATATAAAATATTCACATGTTTTACTAACAAATCTATGAATTCAAGCAATGAAAGCAGATAGGATTGGATTCTGGACTGGATTCTGACCCAGAAAGCAAAAAGGGACATTTGCTGGGGCAAATGACAAAGTTCAGATAGGATGGTGGGATAGTGCCAATATCAATTTCCTGACTTGGAGGGTTGTAAAGTGGCTATGTCCTTGCTTTGGGGAAATATAGACTGGAACATTTAAGAGTGATAGAGCATCAGGTTGGGTACCTTGTAATAAAATATATAAATGTAATAAATTATGTAAAAAAATACAATATGTATTTAGGTATTAATTGCTTCAGTGTTTCCTCTTTTTTAATCACCTTTTTTTTTTAAACAAAGATTTTATTTATTCATTTGAGAGAGGGACAGAAAAAGCACAAGCAGGGGGAGAGGCAGAGGGAGAGGGAGAAGCAGACTCCCTGCTGAGGTGGGAGTGGACATGGGGCTTGATCACAGGACCTGGAGATCATAACCTGAACCAAAGGAAGCTGCTTAACCATCTGAGCCACCCAGGCACCCCTCAGCAGTGTTTCTCATATTCTTTATATCATGATATTTACTTTGATTCTGTATATCATAACATTTAGTATAATAATTACATAATTTATAAGAACTCTTGATCATAAACATTTTGAGCAAACAATTAATTTTGGTTTAAAGAAAGGAAACACCAGAAGACTTGTTTTTTCTTTTACTACTTTGTGTTTTCTTACCATTAACAGGAAAGGTTTGATGGCTATCTATTTTTACCAATGGATCAACTTTTTATTTTCTATAACTCTTTTGAGTTTCTAGTTCTCAAATATAGATTATAAGTTCAAGATTTAATTAAGACATTCTATTGCATATAGTATTATCCTTTTTTTCCTCCCTATTGGGCAATATATTTTTACTTTCTAAATTCTTCTTGTCCATTACTAAGGGTGAGAACTAGATAATTATTGGTTTTACAAAAATCACAATACATAAAGAAGAGAACATTGTATTTTTTCACATGTGCATCAAATACCAGGGTTCTGGCTCAGAAATCAGGAAGAGCATAGAAAGATACAACTGGAGTCCTTCCTAGCTTTACTGTTACAGCCAAAATCCTGACATTCAGGCATATTTACAAGACCCATGTTTCAGAAAGCCCTTATGTGCTTTGAGTGGGCTGAAAAGACTGTGAAATAATTTTACATGACAACTTTTTCAGAAGGCTGGATGAGGAACATGGCATCGTCCTTGAAAGAGAAAATCATCTTTGCTTGTATAATAACCATTGCGTTCTGTCTTTTGGGTTAGGCATATAATAACATTGCAAGATTCACTTTGGACTTTTTTAGACTGTTGTCAACACATGCTGATTGGCAGGCAAGATATGTCTCACTACCGCAGAATTGTAATACCTGCAAGATGCATCATCCTGACTTGGGAATGAGGCTAGTTCTTGACCTTTTTAGATTCTCTTCTAAGCCAGTGCCTCTGCAAGAGCACCCTGATATTAGAAAAATGATGAAGCTAATGGTAATTACATCACCCCCACTTAATGAGCATCTACCATGTCTGAAATGCCTTACATTCTTGATCCAAGCTAATCTTGAAAGATGTCCTTAAAGATAAGAATTGTTATTTCCATTTTACAAATAAGGAAATAGGCTCAAAAGAACTAACCATCTTGCCCAGCTTCACTTGTAGTAGTAGTGGTGGATGAGAAATTTGCCTATCATTTATGAATCTGGAACCTGTGCCTTTTTCACAAAACCTGTCTGAAGTCAGAAGGATAACAAATGGATGTGGGCATGGCTGAGAGAAGTTAGGATTTCACCTAGATGGCAGATTGTGCTGACTGCAGTAGAGTAGAGAAACACTGGCAAATCATCTGCTATAAAGACAAAGAATTTTTCTAGATATCTTAAAATTTTTTTAATGGAAGCATAATTAATATACAGTGTTATATTGGTTTCAAAAGTATGACATATTGATTCAACAATTCTTTACATTACTCAGTGCTCACCATGATAAGTATAGTCACTGCTGTCACCATACAACATTATTATAGCATTATTGACTACATTCCCTACGCTGTACTTTTCATCTCTGTGACTTACTCATTTTGTAAGTGGAACTTTGTACTTCTTTACCTCCTTTATTTATTTCACTCCTCCCCTACCTACTTCCCCCCTGGCAATCCCCAGTTTGTTTTCTGTATTTAAGTGTCTGTTTTTGGGCCAGTTGATTGTTTTGTATTTTAGATTGCACATACAAGTGGACTTATATGGTATTTGTCTTTCTCTGTCTGACTTATTTCACTTAGCATAATATCCTGTTGTCACAGATGGCAAGATCTCCTTCCTTTTTATGACTGAGTAATATTCCATCGCAACTAGAAATCTCAATTATGATATGAAACTCTGATGCCATTTTGTTAAAGGCAATTCTTTTTTATATTTCTATCCACAAGGCTGAGTAGTACCTGGCATATGGTAGGTGCCTGGGAGTCTTAATTGAACTAAAAAAGAAAAAAAAATTTAAAAAATGAATAAACAAGATAACTGAAGAGCTTACTGCTTTTAGTGACCAGAATTAACTGGTTGAAGAGTTAGGAGGGAATTACCAGTTAATATGTCAAGAACAGTTTACTTATTTATTTTTCACTACAGTATGGATCAAGGGAGAGGGGAAGGTAGGTTTACAAAGAATTAGAAACAATTTTAAAAAGGGTGCTCAGTCTTGACCTAATGAATTACACATTTAAGCATTACCTTGATAAAGATATAGGCATATAAAACTAGTGATCATTCTCTTTCTTTTTTACTCTTTGCAATTGATTTTATTTTTTGCTTTCTCCTTAGTTGGAAATGTCTAGTCCCCATAGATATTATGCCTGCTGAGTTTATATTACTCAAGTCTCACTTTTTTTTTCTTTAATTGTCAAGCATTCTTACCTAATACCACTCATACTGAAATAATTTCCATGCTCCTAAATTAGTTTATTAAAAAAATTTTTCCCTCAAGCCATCTTCCCTAGTATAATTAACTTAATATATCCATCCTCTGAATTTCGTTTTCTCCCACAGCCATTGGGCCTGGTCATCAGATTCTCCAGGGCACTTTTATCTCTTCATTCAAAAACACTCCCATTTACATTCTCCCTGTGTTATTAGGTAGCATGGACTCCAGATGAATTTGAAAGTACCATTTTCTTCAGCCCTCTGGTAATAAACTGGGTTTATTTTTCATCAGTTCCAATATTCATTTTCAACAGAAACTATCAAGATTGTCACTACACTATTTGCTAAAAGAAGATACATCTTCCTAAATGTCCTTAAAACAAAACAAAACAAAACAAAAACCACGTAGATTTCTTTTCTACAGGACCCACATTTTTAAATAGGCCATGAACACAGTCCATGAGGTATGGTTTCCCATCTCTGCTAAGAGTTCAGCTTTCTGTTCTTCCCATTGAGAGTGAGGAGCCAAATGTGCACCAATAATGATTGATGAAGCAATGGTGTCCCAAACTGTATTCACTTTAATTTCTGGTTTCACAAAACTTACAACACAGTAAGTCCCCAAATTATAACTTGTTCCTGGTATTTATGATGTATATAAATTCTTTATTACCTAGCAAAGAAATACGATAGCATAAAAGTAATCAGCATTTTCTCTAAACAGATCATATTTCTGAATTAATTTCTGGAAACATTCTTCGCAAGAAAGGTTACAAGGAGCTGGGGGCTTTCTGTGTCCCTTGACCTTTGATTCCTGTGCAGCGGAGCGAACTGTCCTCCCCTTCCCTCATTTATCTTCTGTGGTTCTGAGTCATTACAGAACATTTTCAAACATCTTCTGTTTCCATACTGTGTTTTGTTTGCAAATTTAAGGACATACAATATTTTCAAATAATATTTTTTAAAGAAAAGACTCTGTACCTGTGACACAGCTAAGTCTTAACACTATATGCTTTACATCTCTACCATTTGACTTTTGAGTTTTCTTTATATTTTTGGTCCCTGAGATTTCATGAGATATTCTGGATACTAATTACTAGAGTGTTGTGTTAATGGCAGAGGGAGAAAATGTTTTCTTAGTGGGCCCTTTAAAAATTGTGGCTGTGGAGGGAAGGTTGCTCTTACTCCATCCTGACAGGGATGGTGGATTTAATAGGTTCCCTGGAGCTTTTCATCACATTATAACTCTTTCTCTGATGGTCAGTTTGGGTCCATATTATGTGACCTGACTTTCAACTCATCTGAACTGCCGTCAGACTGCTCAAGAATTGGGGGCTACTGGATAGCTCCATTGTTTTCCCAACTGGAAAACAGCAGTCCTGCATGAAGACTCCTGACATAGTCCAGAATTATGCTCTTTAGAGCCAAAATGAGTCAGACAGATACCTGGAAGCATCTTTGCCTGCTTAAAGTAATGTGGTTGGAATGCCTTATCATAATGTAAATCTGTGTGGCTTTGCTCTACAATAACAGCTGTCTATCTCTGGCCATCCCCTGTTCCCAGAGGTTGAAACTGTTATCATGTCAACAGTGCTCCTTTCTCAGTTGTATTGCTCATCAGCATTCCTGCAGAAAGGACAATGTCTCCTAAATGTTCTCCCCAGACCCAGTGCATGGTATTTAAATTAAGAAAGCTCAGACATGTCTGAAAGGAACTAAGGTATTACATCCAGCCTTGCCAATCCACTGATTAAATTTCTTGCCAAGTGTTACATTACGCACAGCTTCCTTATTTTGGCTGTAAATTTCATTGCGTATTTTTTCAGGATGAGAAAGTTTGTACTTTTTATTTCATAAGCCCGCATAATAAACACAGCTTTCTTCAAAACCGTTTGAGGTGTTGGATGTATGTCCTATGTTAAAATATAGGGCTTCCTTGTAGAGGAAATCACATGCGACCTGTTTTAACTTCTCCCACAAACATTTTAGATGGGGCAAAATGGTCCCAGTGGGGAAAAAGAAAAAGACATTTCAATGAGCTGCAGGGTTATCCAAGCCATGGCTTTCTCCTCCCTGACTTCTCTTTTCTATGAATTTGAAGAGTGAACAAAACTTTCTTTTTTTTTTTTTAAAGATTTTTAAAAATCTTATTTATTTGGCAGACAGAGATCACAAGTATGCAGAGAGAGGGGGAAGCAGGTTCCCCACTGAGCAGAGAGCTTGATCCCAGGACCCTGATATCATGACCTAAGCTGAAGGCAGAGGCTTAACCCACTGAGCCACCCAGGCGACCCTGAACAAAACTTTATCCGCACAGAGAAAACCATCTACCCCCTCCCACAACCATCAGCCCTTGTCCAGCCATGCATTTTTTATTTTTAATGGGTGAACATGTGAATCAAAAGTTCTCACCAAATAGAACTTTCTCTAGCAGAAAACTTTGTGAAGGCTTCTTCACATTCACTTGCCACTCTGGTGAGAACCCTCCAGTGTTTTGGAGAGAGAACGCATAGGTTTAGAAGGAGTTTGTCTAGAAGAGGCTATAAAACAAGACTTTGGACCCAGCGACTAGGCCTTCATTGGAAAAGGGAAACAAATGGAAAGTTTGGTTCTATTTGCTTCCAGAAATGTATTTTTCTTTGGCAGTAGCCTTGTAAGAGGAGGGCACATTTGAGGGTCTGGAGGTGGGGAGCTTAACTGACATTAAAATAAGACAGACCTGGACCCGGAGGCGAGGAGGGCGTGCTGGGGCCTGACCGCGGGGCGGAGGTGGGGGGCTTCCCGGGGGCGGCATGGAGCCCGGCTTTCTCAGGGAGCGGGGCCGCGTGCCGACCGAGACCCCGGGCCAGAGCGCAGGCTGCGCGAGCGCTCTCCTCTCCCGCCCTCCTCCCTCAAGAGGGTTGAGGAGGAGCCAGGACGACGGCGGCGCCCTCTCCCTCTGTGGCGTCATATCAGGTATTCTAAGATGGGGGAGAAGTAGCAGGCTGAGACGACATCAGACAGCAGGAGATCAGCTAGATAGCCTATCAAACCATTCTGAACACCTATGAATCCAATAGGAGATCAAAGAGAAGAAAAACAACAATTCTAGAAACAGAAAATCAACCACTTTCTAAAAGGTAGGACCAGTGGAGAAGTGAATCCAACGCAATGGGAAGATAGACCCCAGGGGGAGGGGCCGGCTCCCGGCAAGCGGCGGAGCACAAAATCAGGACTTTTAAAAGTCTGCTCCACGGAGGGACATCGCTCCAGAGGCTAAACTGGGGTGAAGACCTCATGGGGACAATTTGGACTCAGGTCCCGCGGGGTCACAGAAGGATCGGGGGTGTCTGAGTGTCGCAGAGCTCACAGGTATTAGAGCGGGGAAGCCGGCTGCGGAGACAGAGCCGAGGTTTCCTAGTGGTCTGTGACACGGGCCGGTGCTCTGTGGCACGGGCCGGTGCTCTATGCGAGGGGTCCCCACAATATCCGGGGAGACTCCGACCCGGGAGAGCTCAGGAATCTACGGGGTTCGGAGACTCCAGGTGGGACTCTGCCAGAGACAGAGACACTTGGTCACAGGCTGGGTGAGCTCGGAGCGCTCCCAGAAGCCAGTGAGACGGGACTGCCTATGCATGATTTTCTCTGAGCGCGGTCTCCGGGCGTACACGGTCTCCGGGCGCAAACGGGGGCTGGGGAGACCGAAGGGATTAAACGCTTTTCTATGAAGGCGCACTGAAGACTGGGGCCCCTAGCTCTCGGCTCCTCTGAACCGGAGATTGGGAGGCTGACATTGTCATTCCCGTCCTCCGGAACTCTACGGAAAGTGTTCAGGGAACAAAAGCTCCCAAAAGTGAACCTGAGAGGATTACTTAGCCCGGCCCCTGGTAAGGGCGGTGCAATTCCGCCCGGGGCAAAGACACTTGAGAATCACTACAACAGGCCCCTCCCCCAGAAGATCAAAGAAATCCAGCCAAGACCAAGTTCACTTAACAAGGAGAACAGAGGATTCTTATCTGGACAAAATGACAAGGCGGAAAAACTCACCACAAAAAAAAGAGCAGGAGACAGGACCGAAGGCTAGGGACCTAATCAATACAGACATTGGTAAAATGTCAGATCTGGAATTCAGGACGACGATTCTCAAGGTTCTAGCCGTGCTTGAAAAAGGCATGGAAGATATTAGAGAAACCCTGTCAGGAGAAATAAAAGCCCTTTCTGGAGAAATAAAAGAACTAAAATCTAATCAAGTTGAAATAAAAAAAGCTATTAATGAGGCACAATAAAAAATGAAGGCTCTTACTGCGAGGATAAATGAGGCAGAAGACAGAATTAATGATATAGAAGACCAAATGGCAGAGAATAAAGAAGCTGAGCAAAAGAGAGACAAACAACTACTGGATCACGAGGGGAGAATTCGAGAGCTAAGTGATGCCATAAGACGAAACAACATTAGAATAATTGGGATTCCAGAAGAAGAAGAAAGAGAAAGAGGAGCAGAAGGTATACTGGAGAGGATTATTGTAGAGAATTTCCCTAATATAGCAAGGGGAACAAGCATCAAAATCCAGGAGGTGCAGAGAACACCCCTCTAAATCAATAGGAATCGGCTCACACCCCGCCATCTAATAGTAAAATTTACAAGTCTTAGCGACAAAGAGAAAATCCTGAAAGCAGCACGGGACAAGAAGTCTGTAACATACAATGGTAAAAATATTAGATTGGCAGCAGACTTATCCACAGAGACCTGGCAGGCCAGAAAGAACTGGCATGATATATTTAGAGCAATAAACGAGAAAAACATCCAGCCAAGGATACTTTATCCAGCTAGGCTATCATTGAAAATAGAAGGAGAGATAAAAAGCTTCCAGGACAAACAAAAACTGAAAGAGTTTGTAAACACCAAACCAGCTCTACAGGAAATATTGAAAGGGGTCCTCTAAGCAAAGAGAGACCCTAAAAGTATTACCAGAAAGGAACAGAGGTGATTGGTAACAATCACCATACAGGCAATACAATGGCACTAAATTCATATCTCTCAATAGTTACCCTGAATGTAAATGGGCTAAATGCCCCAATCAAAAGACACAGGGTTTCAGAATGGATAAAAAAACAAAACCCATCAATATGCTGCCTACAAGAAACTCGTTTTAGACCTGAAGACACCTCCAGATTGAAAGTGAGGGGGTGGAAAACAATTTACCATGCTAATGGACATCAGAAGAAAGCTGGCGTGGCAATCCTTAGATCAGATCAATTAGATTTTAAGCCAAAGACTATAATAAGAGATGAGGAAGGACACTATATCATACTCAAAGGGTCTGTCCAATAAGAAGATCTAACAATTTTAAATATCTATGCCCCTAACATAGGAGCAGCCAACTATATAAACCAATTAATAACAAAATCAAAGAAACACATTGACAAGAATACAGTAATAGTTGGGAACTTTAATACACCCCTCACTGAAATGGACAGATCATGCAAGCAAAAGATCAACAAGGAAATAAAGGTCTTAAATGACACACTGGACGAGATGGACATCACAGATATATTCAGAACCTTCTACCCCAAAGCAACAGAATTCACATTCTTCTCTAGTGCCCATGGAACATTCTCCAGAATAGATCACATCCTGGGTCATAAATCAGGTCTCAACAGGTATCAAAAGATTGGGATCATTCCCTGCATATTTTCAGACCACAATGCTCTGAAGCTAGAACTCAATCAAAAGAGGAAATTTGGAAAGAGCACAAATACATGGAGACTCAACAGCATCCTTCTAAAAAATGAATGGGTCAACCAGGAAATTAAAGAAGAATTGAAAAAAACCATGGAAACAAATGATAATGAAAACACAACGGTCCAAAATCTGTGGGACACAACAACTGCAGTCCTGAGAGGAAACTATATAGCGATACAAGCCTATCTCAAGAAACAGGAAAGGTCTCAAATATACAACCTAACCCTACACCTTAAGGAACTCGAGAGAGAACAACAAAGAAAGCCTAAACCCAGCAGGAGAAGAGAAATAATAAAGATCAAAGCAGAAATCAATGAAATAGAAACCAAAAAAACAATAGAACAAATCAATGAAACTAGGAGCTGGTTCTTTGAAAGAATTAATAAGATTGATAAACCCCTGGCCAGACTTATCCAAAAGAAAAGAGAAAGGACCCAAATAAATAAAATCATGAATGAAAGAGGAGAGATCACAACCAACACCAAAGAAATACAAACAATCATAAGAACATATTATGA
>ML108037.1:937-42149 GCA_003697995.1 Taxidea taxus jeffersonii
CTCTTTTGGTTTGTCTCCCTCCCGATCCCATCTTGTTTCATTTTTTCGTTTCCTACCACCTTAACCCCCACCCCCGTTGCATCTCCACTTCCTCATATCAGGGAGATCATGTGATAGTTGTCTTTCTCCAGTTGACTTATTTCGCTAAGCATAATATGCTCTAGTTCCATCCATGTCGTCGCAAATGGTAAGATTTCATTTCTTTTGATGGCTGCATAGTATTCCATTGTATATATATACCACCTCTTCTTTATCCATTCATCTGTTGATGGACATCTAGGTTCTTTCCATAACTTGGCTATTGTGGACATTGCTGCTATAAACATTCGGGTACACGTGCCCCTTTGGATCACTACGTTTGTATCTTTAGGGTAAATACCCAGTAGTGCAATTGCTGGGTCATAAGGTAGCTCTATTTTCAGTTTTTTGAGGAACCTCCATGCTGTTTCCCAGAGTGGTTGCACCAGCTTGCATTCCCACCAACAGTGTAGGAGGGTTCCCCTTTCACCACAACCTCACCAGCATCTGTCATTTCCTGACTTGTTCATTTTAGCCATTCTGACTGGTGTGAGGTGGTATCTCATTGTGGTTTTGATTTGTAGTTCCCTGATGCCCAGTGATGTGGAGCACTTTTTCATGTGTCTGTTGGACATCTGGATGTCTTCTTTGCAGAAATGTCTGTTCATGTCCTCTGCCCATTTCTTGATTGGATTATTTGTTTTTTGGGTGTTGAGTTTGCTAAGCTCTTTGTAGATTTTGGATACTAGCCCTTTATCTGATATGTCGTTTGCAAATATCTTCTCCCACTCTGTCAGTTGTCTTTTGGTTTTGTTGACTGTTTCCTTTGCTGTGCAAAAGCTTTTGATCTTGATGAAGTCCCAATAGTTCATTTTTCCCCTTGCTTCCCTTGCCTTTGGTGTTGTTCCTAGGAAGAAGTTGCTGCGGCTGAGGTCGAAGAGGTTGCTGCCTGTGTTCTCCTCAAGGATTTTGATGGATTCCTTTCTCACGTTGAGGTCCTTCATCTTTGCAGATGATATGATACTATATGTGGAAAACCCAAAAGGCTCTGCTCCAAAACTGCTAGAGCTTGTACAGGAATTCAGTAAAGTGTCAGGATATAAAATCAATCCACAGAAATCAGTTGCATTTCTTTACACCAACAAGAAGACAGAAGAAAGAGAAATTAAGGAGTCAATCCCATTTACAATTACACCCAAAACCATAAGCTACCTAGGAATAAACCTAACCAAAGAAACAAAGAATCTATACTCAGAGAACTATAAAGTACTCATGAAAGAAATTGAGGAAGACACAAAGAAATGGAAAAATGTTCCATGCTCATGGATTGGAAGAATAAATATTGTGAAAATGTCTATGCTACCTAAAGCTTTCTACACATTTAATGCAATGCTTATCAAAATCCCATCCAATTTTTTCAAAGAAATGGAACAAATAATCCTAAAACTTATATGGAACCAGAAAAGACCTCGAGTAGCCAAAGGAATATCGAAAAAGAAAGCCAAAGTTGGTGGCATCACAATTCCAGACTTCAAGCTCTATTACAAAGCTGTCATCATCAAGACAGTATGGTACTGGCACAAAAACAGACACATAGATCAATGGAACAGAATAGAGAGCCCAGAAATAGACCCTCAACTCTATGGTCAACTAATCTTTGACAAAGCAGGAAAGAATATCCAATGGAAAAAAGACAGCCTCTTCAACAAATGGTGTTGGGAAAATTGGACAGCCACATGCAGAAAAATGAAATTGGACCATTTCCTTACACCACACATGAAAATATCTAGGAGATTCTTAAATAAATTTTCAATCTTTCCTGTGAAAGCAAAACTTAGAAAACAGAACAGTCATTGGAGCATCCTGGTTTGGACTGATTCAGGGATGGTTTATGGTGGGAAGCTAACATGTCTCTGGAGGAATTTCAGCATTGGGCAGATAGTGTAGAGGAACAAGGAAAAGTTCAAAGACATAGGATACTGAGCTCTGTTTCTGTTTCAGCTTCAGTCAGAGTGGCTTGCTTTCATCTGCTTAACATAGTAAGGTCTGAAATAACATTTCAATTAAAGGAAGTTTTTCTGTGTGTGGTTAAAAAAATAAATTTCAAGGTTAGTTGACCATAGAGTTGAAGGTCCATATCTGGGCTATATACTCTGTTGCACTGGTCTATGTGTCTGCTTTTGTGCCAGTACCATGCTGTCTTGGTAATCACAGCTCTGTAGTAAAGTTTGAAATCAGGCAACGTGATGCCCCCAGTTTTGTTTTTCTTTTTCAACATTTCCATAGCAATTTGGGGTCTCTTCTGGTTTCACACAAATTTTAGGATTGTTTGTTCTAGCTCTTTGAAAAATGTCAGTGGAATTTTGATCAGGATGGCATTGAAGGTATAGATTGCTCTAGGCAGTATAGACATTTTAACAAAGTTCATTCTTCTGATCCATGAGCATAGAATGTTGTTCCATCTTTTTGTGTCTTCTTCCATTTCTTTCATGAGTGTTCTGTAGTTCCTTGAGTACAGATCCTTTACCTCTTTGGTTAGGTTTATTTGCAGGTATCTTCTGGTTCTTGGTGCTATAGTAAATGGAATCAATTCTCTAATTTCCCTTTCTATATCTTCATTGTTAGTGTAAAAGAAAGCAACTGATTTCTGTAGATTGATTTTGTATCCTGCCACATTACTGAATTGTTGTATGAGTTCTAGTAGCTTGGGGGCAGAGTCCTTTGGGTTTTTCATATAAAGTATCATGTCATCTGTGGAGAGAGTTTGACTTCTTCATTGCCATTGCCAATTTGAATACCTTTTATTTCTTCTTGTTGTCTGATTGCTGTTGCAAGGACTTCTAGTACTATGTTGAACAACAGTGGCGAGAGTGGACATCCTTCCTGTGTTCCTGATCTCAAAGGGAAGGCTGTCAGCTTTCCCACATTGAGGATGATACTTGCTGCGGGTTTTTTATAGATAGATTTTATGAAGTTGAGGAATATTCCCTCCATCCCTATACTTTGAAGAGTTTTAATCAGGAACGGATGCTGTATCTCATCAAATGCTTTTTTCTGCATCAACTGAGAGAACCATGTGGCTCTTCTCTCTTCTCTTATTGATTTGTTCTATCACATTGATTGATTTGCGAATGTTGAACCACCCTTGCATCTCAGGGATAAATCCCACCTGGTCATGGTGGATAATCTTTTTAATGTACTGTTGGAACCTATTAGCTAGGAAATTAAAAATAGAGCTACCCCATGATCCTGCAATTGCACTACTGGGTATTTACCCCAAAGATACAGATGTACTGAAAAGAAGGGCCATCTGTACCCCATTGGTCATAGCAGCAATGGCCACAGTTGCCAAACTGTGGAAAGCGCCAAGATGCTCTTCAACAGATGAATGGATAAAGAAGATATGGTCCATATATACAATGGAATATTATGCCTCCATCAGAAAGGATGAATACCCAGCTTTTCTATCAACATGGATGGGACTGGAGGAGATTATGCTGAGTGAAATAAGTCAAGCAGATACAGTCAATTATCATGTGGTCTAATTTACTTGTGGAGAATAAGGAATAACACGGAGGACATTGGGAGTTGAAGAGGAGAAGTGAGTTGGGGGAAATCGGAGGGGGAGACAAACCATGAGAGACTGTGGACTCTGGGAAATGAACTGAGGGTTTTGGAGGGGAGGAGGGTTGCGGATTGGGTGATCCTGGTGGTGGGTATTGAAGAGGGCACATATTACATGGAGCACTGGGTATGGTGTATAAACAATGAATCTTGGAACACTGAAAAAAATTAAATTAAATTAAAAAATAAATTCCAAAACCTCTAAAGCAAACAAAGCAGAGCAAATCCTTCCTGCTGTAACCATTTCCTACATAACATTTCCAAGTCTCAACTCCTTAGCCGACATTTTAAGGTCTTGTATAACTTGGCTCCTATCTGCCCTTTCTGGCTAATCTCTCACAGTTTTATGTTCCACCAATCCATTGCCCCAAATGCCTGAGAGCTCATCACATTTCTTTGTTTGGTAGATGTCTTGATATTATGGATTTTCATATTTTAATGCTTACCAAATACATTTAAGTAAATTGTTTTTGTTGCTCTGCTTTGAGACTTTGAGACTGTTTAGCATTTGTATTAATTCACCCACATCTTTTTCTACTTGTTTTTCACGTAAATTATATTTAAAATTATTTGAGTTGAGGTAGAACATGGCATTTAACATTTCATATGAGTCAGGATTAGCACCTTATAAAAAACTATCTCTTTTTCCATCCACAGGGCTAGAGTTTAGGGTTAGCTTTTGTCTCACAAATTGTTACTGAAATAGTACTACTAGTGTGTCAAAATTCCTGAGGTCTGCATGCAGAGACACTCTTTGCATTGGGACTTGCAACACTAATGTAATGTAATGTAAAGAATAACTATTAATTATTACATTTTTGTTAACTATTCCAGTCAAGTAATGCAGAAGCTTCAGAGGAGTGGTTATAATTCACTCAGGTTATAATTTCATTTTTGTCATTTCCAAAAGTATCCTGGTAGAGAGTAATTTTTATGGAGTTTATATATTTGAAATGAAAGTCACAGGAATAAGAGGTACAGCATAAGGAATATAATCAGTAGTGTTATATGACAGATGGTAGCTACACTTGTGGTGAGCATATAACATACAGAGATGTTGAATCACCATGTGGTAACACCTGAAACTAATGTAAGATTGTGTGTCAATGCACTTCAAATAAAACTGAAGTGCAGAAGTTCAAAAGAAAGTTCAGAAGAAAGAACAATTTGCTTCAAATACAACCCACATCAAAACAATAACGTCAAAGTCATTCAGAGAGCCAAACATTTCAAGTAATAAAAATGGGAAATGTTAGCATGTAATATTTGGTATTCTATCAAAGTTTCTTATGATATGATTGGGAAATTAATCAGGACATCAATACTGCTAGGATATAAGAGAGCTGAGTGATAATTCTCTTGCACAAATTACATTCAAGAAGCAATTAAGCAGCATTAATTACAACAGCCAAGAAATGGAAAAAACCCAAATGCCCATCAACAGTTGAATGCATAAAGAAAATGAGATATATCTGTAACTCTTTCTCTCTATACAAATATTATTCAGTCTTAAAAATGAAGGAAATGCTATCATTGGAGACAATATAATGGACCTGGATTACATTATGCTAAGTGAAATTAGTCGGTTAAAGAAGGACAAATACCACATAATCTTACTCACAGGTGAAATCTAAAATAGTCAAACTGGTAAAAGCAGAGAATAGGATGTTACTTGTGAGAGGAGGAAATCGGTAGTTGTTCAGTAGGTACAAAGTTACACGTATACTAGATGAATAAGCTCTAGAGATGTGTAAAACATAGTGCCTATTGTTAAAAATATGGTGTTTTGCACTTAAGAATTTGTTAACAGGGCAGATCTCAAGGTGAGTGTTCTTAGCACACATATGTAGATGGAGCAAGAGAACACAAGAAATCTTTTAGAGATGAGAGGTACATGGTGATGGTATCATCATATATATGTAGGTTCAAACAGATCAAAATACATACATTAAATATGTGCAGGTTCCTGTCTAGTAAGTAGAACTTGATGAATCTGAAAAAGAAGAAGAAGAACTTCTACTTCTGGAATGACAGCATGGCTTGCTCCACAGACCTGCTTCTCAGTAATATAACCCATTAGTGGGTTGAATAATATCCTCCGAAAGTTCACATTCACTCAAAATCTCAGAATACGTCCTTCTTTGGACATAGTGTCTTTGCAGATATAATCAAGTTAAGGAACTCGAGATGAGATCATTCTGGATTTAGGGTGAGCCCTAAATCCAATGGCTGGTGTCCTTATCAGAGAAGGATAAGACATACAGAGACACAGAGAAGATGGCCACATGAAGAGAGGCACAGACTGACTGGAGTTATTCTGCCCCAACTAAAAATGCCAAGAACCACCAGAAGGTGGAATAGGCAAGAGAAAAATTTTCTTGTAGAAGTTTCAAAGAGAGCATGACTCTTCCCACACGTTGATTTCATACTGCTGACATCCAAAACTCTGAGAGAATACATTTCTGCTGTTTTAGGCCTCTTGGTTTGTGATCATCTGTTATGTCAGCCCTTCAAAACTAATATATACCCATAACTGGGGAAAACAAAAAAATTCAAAATCTCTGGCAATTGAAGAACATAGAAAAAAATGAAGAATCATTTATTCAAGAAAATCTACTAAATATAGGCAATAACAGGAATTATCTATAGCTTTTGAGCCATGACCAGCTCCCACCTCCATTCCTAGGTCTTCTTGGTGGAAGCTCCACTCTGGGTGATTGTGACCAAGAAGGTGGAGTTCCCTATCTTTTCAGCCATCAGTCAAGAGATACAGACAAGAGGTATGATACAGATGGGTAAATCCTCCCATGAAATCAACTACATGTACATTCTTTTATCTTCAAAATCCACGCACATAACACAAGGAAAAACAACCATTTAGTAAAGAGGAAAATGGGCAAATAAAGGAAAAAAGAAGCAATCTTATCTCTCAGATTTTGAAGAGAAGGTGATGGGAGATAAAAGAGATGGGACTTTGAAAAGATAATGCTATCTATCTAAAAACTCAACCAGTGCTCATTTTTTAATCCAGACATATGTTCTGAGAGTGTGTATTTTCATTCTTGAGGTTACTGTCAATTACCTGGATAATTTAGTGTTTCAGGGCTTTCCTTAATAGGCTAGTGGCTCCCTCCAGAAAAAAGTGATTTTATATAATTATAAATATAGTCCGAAGGTGCTACATAACTAATGATGTACCTTATACAGTTTATTTTTTAAGTGCCTTCTTTTAAGTATCCTAAACTAATTCCTTCATTATATGCCAAATTCCAGTTGATCCTTAAAGAGATAGGCTCTTTTTTTCTCCCCGATCTGGAGTTTATTCTGCCTGTAAAGTAGAACATAAAACCATTTCTTGTTATTACTGTCATTTGTAAAAAAGCCAACTCTGGGTCCAGAGGGACAGAGTGAGGAAAAAAAGTAGAGGGTGATTCGTGGACATGATGACCAGCTGTGGCCAGCTGAAAACAGCAAAAAGCAATGTGAATACCAAAAGGGTAAAGGGAAGGACTTCTCAAATGGGTATAAAAATACAAATAGAAATAAAGTGGAAGTAGCTCTAAAGGCATTATCCAATAAATTTCTATAAATTATAATTTTCATAGAAATTCTAACTAATTTATGCATACTTTAATTGTAACTGACAATGATTTTATATCATCCCCTCTTTTCCCCAAAAGTGAAGTGTTATTGACCTAGGCTATTTTTAAAAATTCTAGTGTATTTATATTTCTTTCTCCATAATAATGTTGCAAATAAGTTTTTTTAAAAAACCCACTCTCTGAAAAAACATGTACAGTGGAAACTATTAGTTTAAAATATTTGGAAAACTTCCCCCATCCTGCCTAAAGGTAGACTAGTATGCTGGGCTCTAGTAATTGTCAATTTTGTTGTATATAACAAACATCTTTACTGACTGAAAAGCAAAACATGTCATGGACTTGAATGAACAAAGACTTTCATCTTCATTTACCTTACAGATTATTTTATCTACTTGCCTTGTCATTATTCTTGGAAGTACCATTAACTAGTACATTTGCTTGCAAGCCATTTCTTTAATTATTTTCAAATGAAAAATCACTAATGTATCACGCAGAGCCATTTGTAAGCCACTGCATGTAAATTTATTAAATATACTTGGAGTGATTTCAAGTCTGTCTTTAATGAATTGTATTTCTACCTCAAATACCAACCAGGAAAATATCTGAGGGTGACTATAATTAATAAATCCCACAAGAAGAGAGCATGAATTATTCACTGATGGGCCCGCCCCTGGCATCTAGAAAGTTCTCATTACATATATGTTGAATAAATAAATTCTAGTGATATTTTCCACAATGGAAGTTATGATAATCAGAACTCTTGTTCAAATTGTCACAGTGTTACAGAGCAATGAACACTGCAAAATTTAAGTTTGGTTGATAAAAGGAGAGCCCAAGAAAATTTAAGGAAAATATAGAGAAAAGATTTGGGAAAAAAAAACTGTATCCTAGAAGTCCCTTCAAATATAAAATTTCAAGTTGTCTAGTAATTGGGAAAGTCACCTCTCTTGAGAACTCTGTTTCAAATATTTAAAATGAGTATAATCAACTGGGAAGTTTTATGATGAAACTTTCCATTGTCTTGTGTTCACTAACATTTCAGTAATTGCCACTGTTCAAAGCTTTACCTTTTTAGGAAATTGACAATTACTGAAATGATACTGTTGAATTTGCAGTGATCACTATCCATATGCATTGGTAAGAAATGGATAAAAATGAAGACAATACTGGCTTTTTTTTTTTTTTTACATTCCATAACTTAGCTAACCAAAAACACATAAAAATAAAACATTTAAGTCCTTAATATTTCAACTGTTTTAGAATAAAATTATTCTTAAAATGTTATAATTTGGGAGTTACTTTGAGTCACATTCAATGTAGATAATAAGTCCATTTTGTTCCCATTAAATTTTTTTTTTCCCATTAAGTTTATTAGGTCAGTTTCACCCTGCCATTTGTATGTGGTTGAGTCACAATGCAAAATAACTCTCTCCAATCAGTACAGAATAGTTCATTCCTTGTATTTACTGCAGTTCTGACTCTCAGTCCATCTCAGGTTCCTTTAATACACCCTACATCTCTCTTTTTAGTTCATCTTCATCTTTCAAAAAGGCGATGATGGGGTTAGGTAAGGTAGAACCTCAACATTCCAAGAATGGAGTAAATATTCCTATTGCCTACAAGTTGGTAATAAAAAAGCAAAAAATTTCAGTGCTTTCTAAAATCCTCATCAAAACAATTTATTCAAAGAAAACATACCCCAAAGTGATTTTGCCAAAATAATCATATCAAATAGGTTTGTGCATGTTGTATGTTTGCACCTCTGGATGATAACTAGCTCTGTTCTAGATAACTGTTTTCCAAATAGAAGCAACTATTCAGGCAGTAAATATCAGGTGAATATGAATAGCTAAAGAAGAGGTTGCTGCTGCTGTGCCTACCATGCTTACACAGTAGAGTGTGTCTTAGGCAATAAGGTATGCATTCTCCTTGACTGAGATCTCTGTTACTGTTTCCCTCTATGCAATAGATCGATCTATGAAAATTGAACAAAAAGGGAACAGACAGCTAACTGGGCAGAAAAAACTAAAGTGGTAACTTCTACGCTTTCTAATGGTGAAGGAGTAAAACAGTGGGAAGCTGGCACAATGAAATAGTACAACAAAATAACAGAGATGGCATTAAGAAAAAGTTAGTTCCCTTACAAATCTTATTTTTTCCCAAAAATAGGAGCATGACTGGGGAGGGTGGTGTTATTAAAATCTATCATTTGTTTTTTATCAAACTAATTTTTACCATTAAAATCATTAATGCATAGAAAGTTTAAGTAAAATAGTAAATGATGATGATAAACTGACATGAGATAGAAATATTTAAATGGAAAGGTGGCCCAGATATGGTATCCACTCTACCTCTTAGGGTTGCTGTCAATTTGGTGTGAGGATTGTTGAAGGGACTTTCTACTATTTCTCATAATTGTAGGTATGGTTCATACTGACAGTGAGAAAAATATTAATAGCACTAACAAATTGCCAAGAAACCTTTTACAAGAGATGGTTTTCGGTAGATGGGCAGAAATTTTAATGATTAGAGATACTGATTGATAGTCTTCATTATTGGTTCTTCAGTTTGGTCAGCCATAACCTAACATTCACCTGGCACATCATGTTCACAGAAAATAGATGGAAGGAGGCAGGCAGGGAGAGAGGGAGGGTAAGAAAGAGAGAAGGGAAGACAGGCAGAGGCTGTAAACAAGATATACCACATGCATTCATAATTTCATTTTGTTGGCATTTCTTTCTTTCTGGGAAGGAACAGTTAACATAGCAATTCCCTACTTTGGGCTCTTTTTAATATATGAAATGTGGTTTAAAAAATCAGATAAAATATAAAGATATAAGTAAGGCAAGATCTTAGAGATAATACACCCTGCATTCTTTTCTCTTATGTACCTCAATATATTCCCAAATAATGGCATTTGAGGAAATTGTGTCTCTGATTAAGGTTAAGATATTCAGCTAAAGAAAGCAGGTGCTAATGGAAACCTGGGACTTTAAACAAAATGTCAAGTCCAAGTTTTAGAATAAGCAGATGCAGAATAAGCAGAATGATTATTAACATAATAATGACTCTCATGTTAGTAAGAATGACTGGAGAACATCATAGCATGGACTTTCATCATTATAAACATAAGTAATTTCAAATAATTATTATCTATATGCTCTGCCATGTTAATTATTCATTGGTGTTGGTTTTCTAATTAAAAAATGAAACTGATTTTCTTTTTTAAAAAAGTTTTTTTGTTTTTTTTTTCTTTTCTTGACTAATTAAAAGTAAAATGTTTTGAATAGGGTTACAGATTGGAATCATGAGTTTATATGCAAAAGATTCACAATGTTGGGGACAGAAGCAGCATGAACAGATATATATGTATTTGAATAGACTTATCCTATCTGTACTATAGCTGAGATGGCTCAAATCTGTAATGCTAACATATATACTGATACTTTAAATTATTCTATCATCTTTTTCTGGGTCTGTTGTTTGTATGCTATATGTTAATTGAATGAGTACATGTCCATAATGTTCTTTGTCAACCAAAATTTTAAACAGAGGTCAAAACAACAATGAAAACTTGGGAGTTTATTTCAGAAGGCAAATTTGTTTCCATGAATATTTATAAAGTACTTACTATTATTAAGGCTTTGACCATTGGCCCCATAAAATTATCAAGGAAAGCATATTCAATTCTACACAGAGAGAAATCAATAAATCAATGTATTTTAGAACAGTGAGAAAAACTATGTTCCTAAAACAGAATACATGGTATTTTAAACATGTATAGTTTTTCTTGAACTTATGTATAATATTTTGATTAACCCACATGGAAATATATAGTATAGGTATACCAAGTTTATAGTAGAATGAAAAATGACGGAGTGACTAAGAACAAGAAACCAAAAGAACACTATAAAATAGTCCCCCAACTTCTCAGTTGATAAGAGTTTGTTTACCAATATTTTTATTAATCACGTTTCCAGTTATATATAGGCATAATTTGTAGAAGGAAAACCACCTTGTATTTAACAAAAACTGTTGCATGAACTTCCTTGAATTACAGATAAGCAAAGTATTTTCAGGCCTAAGAAGACTGATTTCAGCAATGTCTTTGCTAACATATCATATAGTATCTTTTCAGAGATGACAAAGAAAGGTGATACGAATTTTATTGGAAGTTAGATTGCAACTGGTTAAACCATAGTATCTGTGGAGGTCCTGGGACTCAGCGGTAAGGGTTGAACACACTGTCTTTACTTGATGTCTCAGTGGCTGTAGCCAACTCATTTGGGTATGAATAACTGAAGATCCATGGAGAGGCTGAATCTCCTTGTAATAGCAACATCAAACAGCTACATCCTGTTTTTTGGGACATTGGTTTGAAAAAGCTCACTGTCTGCATATGGATCTCCTCTATTAGAGAATGCTTTACATAAATCCAGCCCAGATCCATAGGGATGAGTTTCTTGCACCTTTTGAGATCTTTAGTGCGTTTCTGACCCAATACCAATTCTTACTTCCATTCCCAGCCCCATGTTGATGCAGAATAACTACAACCTGTGTCTGAAGATCCCTAAGTTTAAAAAATGCCATGCATTGATTTAAAATATTATAGCATTTTCATAAATTTGAAATACCTTAAAATAAAATCAGATGCTGTAAGAAATGGGGAGGAAAGGGAGAAAGACAGGAAAATAAGGGGAAGAAAGGAAGGAGAGAGTAAAGTAGAAAGAAAGGAGAAATGGGAATAAGAATGGAATAGATGAGTTAGCAAAGAAACCAATGGACAAGGGAACATAGCCTGAAACCAGAAATATTTGTTGGGTTAAAGAAAGGGAGAAAGAAACTAAGGTGGGAGGAAGAGAAACATAGCTAATCTTCATTAACTGTTTAGCATGTGACTGTCACTGCACTAGGCAGTTTCACTTGTTATTATACATGAAATTTGATCTTTACAACTTCCTTTCGAGATAAGTATTTTCCATGCAGTAAAACTGAGACTCCATACCTGGTCTCTCAGAATCTGAAGCCCAGGAGCTTTATATTCAATAACTCAACATAGGAAGCGAGCTGTCTTCATTGTCAAAACCACACAATAAGCATTTTTTATCTTGAAACTTTCCCACCATCCTAACTAAATGATATATAAAGATATTTATTTATTTACTTGACAGAGAGAGAGCACAAGTAGGCAGAACAGCAGGCGGGGGAGAGGGAGAAGCAGGCTCTCTGCTGAGCAGGGAGCCTGGTGTGGGGCTGGATCCCAGGACCTTGGGATCATGACCTGGGATCATGAACTGAAGGTTGTCCCCTAACCAACTGAGCCACCCAGGTGCCCCCTCCCTAACTAAATGATATATAGCCATATGCTTGGTAATCACAAGGCTGAAGTTTCTCTCTACCATTTTTATTACCTTTAGGTCATTTCTAGGTTGTGATTTGCATAATACTGGATCAAAAATATGAAGAATTAATATGGAGTCTTAAACTATGCTAATATCTAATGGCAAGGCAGAGAAGACAACAACATTGATATGCAGCTTCCTTCCTAGACAGATTTTCTGTCTAAAGTGTATGCCCAATAATGCTGAAAGGAAGATGTGGAGAAATTATACATTGTGTGATCAGGAGAACAATAGCGAAATCAAATCTCTTCTCTGGGAGAGAGCTAGCTCCAACTATTGTAAGCCTATCTTTGAGAATAACACAATGCATTCTGCTGTACTGTTTCAACACAGAGTTCTGAGGAAAAACAAAATGGTTAATAATTCTGTTGTTAAAAAAACCTGAAATAGGTGATGGGGATTAAGAAGTTCACTTGATGAGTACTTGGTGTTATATGGGAGTGCTGAATCACTATACTCTATGCCTTAAACTAATATTACACTGTATGATAACTGGAGCTTAAATAAAAACTTTAAAAAAAGTGAAAATAAATCAAATTTACAAGATGTAGAAAATTCTATTTTAGATCATTAAATCTGTTTAGATCATTTAGATTAGTTTCATGATGGAAAAATTAACAATGGATCTCACACATAGAGACATACATCACTACAACCAATTTACTATGTTTGCAAGTGTTAACAAGGAAGGAAGAAGTAAAGTGTAGGGAAGCAGTAAAACATGAATTTAAAAGGGGAAGGGAAGGTGTTCACTTAAGCAACTTCTGAAAATGAGTATAATCTGTAATAGTAAAAAGTAAGAGGAACTGTACATAAACACTCTACTCCAGTTGATAAAGTTGTTTTCCACAGGGGCATGGGTTCACAATTCTAATACTTTATACACTGATTGAACATACATAAGACTGAACATACATAAGACTGAACATACAGAATGTACATACATTGAACATATACATAAGATTGAACAATTAAGTAAATGGAGCTGTATTTCTCAGTCTTGTAATGGGAATGTATAGATAAGCAAGGGGAGGTGGCTGAAATAATCCATGTAGTAATGGATTAGAGTTGGAGATGTCATCATGAACTCATGGTTAGTTTAATAGGGATACAGATAGTTATATATAGACATATGTACAGATTTTTGTATATACCTGGGTAGTATACATAAATGCATTTCCATCAGCTGAGGGGCTTAAAAATGATATCCCATTAACAATAAGCATACTCATATGTATCTTGGTTTCTTTTTTTAAAAATTTATTTATTTTAGAGAGAGAGAATGAGTGGGGGGAGGGTCAGAGGAGAGGGAGAGATGCAGACTCCCCACTGATTGTGGAACCCAATGCAAAGCTTTATCCCACAACCCATGAGATCATGACCTGAAATCACAAATCAGACACTTAACCAACTAAGCCTCCCAAGCACCCCTGTATCTTGGTTTCTAATACTATTCTTCAATAAGAAAACAACAACAATAACAAAACAAACAAACAATAAACAGGGATGCTTACAAAGATGGTTGACTCCAGGACTAGGATAAAAGATGAAGCCAGAATATCTTGTGTCAGAAATAAAAGGTGGCTGAAAAAAATTGAAGACAGTTTGTCAAAGGGACCCTGGAGCCAACTAAAAGAGTTCCCAATGGCCAAAGATGGAACAACTTGATCAAAATCTGTAGTTCAAGTTACTTGAACTATAGTCCAAAATTAAACTAAATTTCCGAGTCCATTAATTTTTAGTAAATTAATACATGGAGAGGACCAGAAAAATCTTGCATGCAGAAGAATTCCAAGTACTTTATGTAGATACCTTGCCCGTAACATGAGTGGGGTATGATTCCCATTCCTTAAGTGTGTGTTGTGTACAACTGTAGATAAAGTAGTAAAAATTCCTGGAATTCAGAGAGAGGAGGCAAAGTAACCTGGATTCCTTGAATATAGAAGAGAAATAACTGGAATGATTCTAACAAGTGGATTCTACTCCTTGAGTTTCTACAATAAAAACTATCAATTTCTACTGCACATGCATTGTCTATTAAAAGGGATATTCTAATGCACCCTACCTAAACCACAGGAATTTGAGAATTCACAAAAATTGTTTACAAAATGTGCATTAACACTTCATAAGAAATATGCAAATACCTATCTTCTATCTTTTTTTTTTTTAATTTATTTATTTGTCAGAGAGAGAGCACAAGAGCGAGCACAGGCAGACAGAGTGGCAGGCAGAGGCAGAGGGAGAAGCAGGCTCACCGCCGAGCAAGGAGCCCAATGCGGGACTCGATCCCAGGACGCCGGGATCATGACCTGAGCCGAAGGCAGCCGCTCAACCAACTGAGCCACCCAGGCGTCCCCCTATCTTCTATCTTAAGCTTATTTCTGCTTCTACATCTATTCCAACAGTCCTTGAAGACCACTAAAATTGATAATCTATTGATCCTACTGCTTTTATGGTGGTCTTTCTGTCAAAGTCAATAATGTCCTCTGTATTGCTGAAGATTGTCAAACCCAGTTTTCCTCTTACTTTATCTACCTGCCTAATTTAACATAACTGATCATTTACTCTTCCTTGAAACATATTTCTCCTTGGGCTTTGAAATCCTCCTGACTTTTCTTCTACTCAACTGGTTTACTTATCAGTTTCCTTCACTGGTTCCTCCTCATCTTCTTAACCCAAAACATTATGTGTTACAAAGTTCAGATGCAGTGTCCTGTGACCTTTTCTTCTCGGTCTACACTCAGTCGTCTGGTGAGTTTATGCACTCTCATGCCTTTAAATATCATCTTTAAGATAATGATTCTCCAGTTTATATCTCCAACCAAGACATTTTTCATGGACTTCAGTTTTATGTATTGTGTGAGTACTCAATATGTTCACTTGGATGTCTAACTGACATTTCAAAGCTCATCTGTTTAAAACTGGACCACTGATATGTTTCCCCACTGTAAATCAACTTTACCCCAACCTTCCTCAAATCTTTAAGTGGTACTTCTCCTTTCCATTTTATCAGACTTTAGAGTCATCCTTGACATCTTTATCTTACATCCATGAGTAATTCCTGTTAGTGCTACCTTCAAATTACATCCAGAATTCTACAACCGTTTTATCTTCTCAAAAAAACCACCATCATCTTTTACTTGGATTGTGAACAAAGCCTTCTCATGGTATTTGTGCTTCCATTCTTTCCCCCGAACAGGGTATTATCCACAGAATGCTGAGTGATCCTTAAAAAACATGTCATGAGCCTGCTATGTGTGATTCTGCCATGTGTGGTTTTAGAGAACATCACTTGTGGAATTGTACACCTGTTCTGACAGTGTTACCATAGATCACAAACAATCTGGAGAAAATAATGTCTTCTTTTAATGATTGACACAAAGGAGGCATCTGAGCCAACAGTAGCTGGAGATCATTCATTGTTCAGCTCATTGTCACACAATGTCTATGCTATAACTCAGGATGAAAATCTAACAAGGTTTTATGTAACCTGGTCTGATGTTACTTCTCATCCCCTATTCCTATCTAGCTCAGTTCTTCTGAAAATTTTATTTATCTACTAATCACCTAGGGGTTTTGTCAAAATGTAGAACTGATTCTGTAGGTCTGAGTAAAGACATAGTTTCTGTATTTCTATTGACCTCCCAGATGATACCATGATGTTCTAGTCTGGGGTCACTGTTTCAGTCAGTCTGTCTCTGCTCATGCTGTCTTTACAGATAGATGAACTATGTTAAGATGTATATTAAAGTAGATCTTTTCGCATAATCTTAGTCTCTTAGTCTTTACTTCACACTTTCTATTGGTTACACTGTGGTGCCTTATCTTTAGTTGTGGTTAACCTTATATTCAACTATTAGTTTAAAAGTGTGTGTATAATTTCTGGAAGTTTGATTTGGTTCTTTAAAAAGTCTACCATTCATTCTTGGTAGTGTCTTTCACTTTTCAGTAAATTATTAAAATAGCATTTTATTTCTTTAAAATATTTAAGAATATGGTGGCTCAAGTTTAAGCCCCTGCCTTCGGCTCAGGTCATGATCTCAGGGTCCTGAGATCGAGCCCTGCATATGGCTCTCTGCTCAGCAAGGAGCTTGCTTCCGCCTCTCTCTCTGTCTGCCACTCTGCCTATTTGTGATCTCTCTCTCTGTGTCAAATAAATAAATAAAATCTTAAAAAATATTTAATAAAAATATTATGTAATCAGAAATACATTTATTTTGAAATTGTATCCAAAAAAATTTAAATCCACAAATTTTGTATGACTTTGTAGGTAGTTATTGTACTGACTAACTCATAAGGGTTTGTTTCTTTAGGTGTTCTGTTGTTTATTTGATTTAATGTGAGGCCTCATTTTGTAAAGATTCTCCTGTGACTATTCTTTCATCCTTTTGTGTAAGCATTCTCTGGGAGAGAAATTGCATTTGTCTATTCCGGGCCCCTGAAAGAACTAACCAAATAATATCACTAATTTTGACTTCAATGATAATGATGATGACAATAGTGATGAAGACAGTTATTTTAGGACATAGAAGTAAATTCTGGATCAAGACATTTTTTAAAAAATAATTTATACTAGGTGACAGAATCGAAGCTTTAGTTTAGGACCAGTGGACAAAAATAATAATAGTAGCAATCTCTTATATTTGCTTAGATTTAGACTCTTGGGCTCATGTTCACATTTATGACTCAGTAATGTACACAATAAGCCTGTGAGGTCAACAGAGCATTTTTAGAGCCATATTATAGTTAATATATATATAGTTAAATATAATACTTAATCTATGACAATGTCATGAAAAGTTTGGTCGTGTTCTAAATTTTGCAATATTTCACAATTCTTCTAGAATGTTTTTAGGTCAAATATTCTAGTTCTAAAATTCTCTTTCCCTCTCCCTCTCAAAGTATTTGAACTATTTGACCATAGAAGGTCTTGAAGTCACTATAAAAATGTCTGAGATCTTTAGACCCAAGTGTATTCTTTCAACACAAGTAAATTTATATGTTTAACTATAATCAAAATCATATTAAATTAACAACATGATGGATTCATTTATTTAAAGCATTAATGAGCCTGTATCATCTCCCAATGGATTTAGAAACATGTGTCTTCCTTTAAACCCTTAAGAACTACTCTGAGAAGAAATTAACAAGAAATTGTTATTGACAGAATTGATGGAGTGCTGAGCCAGGTTGTGGGCAGAGATCTAGGAAATATAAGGAGCAAATCAGAATTTTTTCCCTTGTTATTGCCTGTTGTGAAAGCCAGGAATCTCAGGGGCTATATGGCGACATCACAAAGTGTTATGACTGGATAGAGCAGGAAATCAGAGGACAATCTGATAAATGGGGACAATCAATTCCATCCTCATAACTAGAATTTTGGGTGCTTACATGCAAGATAATAAGCTAATTATTTTACCTGAATATTAATTTAATCTTCACACTGATTCTATGAGGTAAGTAGGTGTTGTCATTATTCCTAGTTATGAATACACAATTGAGGCATAGGCAGTTTGATTCTAGGGACCAACTGGCTGATAAAAATCACCCCAGAAAGACATTGTGAAGATACACACATAACACTTAGGGAAACAAGTATGGCATGGAGTTGAAGCTTGATGAACATAAGGCTGTTTTTATAGTCTGAGACTGGACTTTAGAAATGGAAATAGAAACCAAAGCTAAGTCAAGCGAGAAGGAACAGACCCCTAGCTCAGATGAACATATCTGCCCAACTGACGAGATAATAGAGATGACACTTGCCTGGTTGGCCTTCTTTGAAGATTTGCCAGAGTTCAGAATAAGTTCTCTACTTTCATTTTTGATGGAAGCATGTACTATGTTAGGCATATAGTAAATATCTAATAAATGTTTGTTAAATTAACACATTATTGGGCCCCTTACTCATCTCCAAGCATAAGCATGACTTTATTACTGCAGTACCATTGGTCTGAGCTAGCAGCAGTGTTTTTATGAATTGAGGGAGAGTTCCAGTTCTATTAAGTAGTTGTAGAATTACTACAGTGATATTTGGAACTATAAATATAATGCCTTCTTGTACAAATTAATGTTAGTGTGTATTTTTCCTTTGCATTATTGTAATTGCCCTTCACAGAAGCCCCCTGAGGAATCATTATGAGTTCACTCATTTTATTGACAAGAAAACTCAGATATCAAAACTGTACAAAACTATCCCATGCCATATAGCAAATAAGATTTGAAGCATAGACTTAAACCCAGATTTTCTACTTTCAGGGCATTTTATCATATAAAGAGAATTTCTCCTAAGGGCAATTTTGTGGCTATGTCTGGGAGTTTTCCAATACTGCAGGTGAAAGTTTTTTTTAATTAAAGTTGCAATATATATACAAGAAATGGGCCAATATATGTTATATTTTATACATATTTTATGTAACACATATAATATATATATTTAAATGTATCTTATTAATCCTTGGAGTGGCATCTGTATGTTGTTGTTGAGTTATATAATTATTTATTATCCTATTACCCTCCTTTTATATCCTTCCTGATCTCATTTAGTATCAGAAATTATTTACTCAGGAGGTCCTTGGTGGCTCAGTTGGTTAAGCATCTGGCTTCGGCTCAGGTCATGATCCCAGGGTCCTGGGATGGAGTCCTGCATTTAGCTCCTTGCTCTTCAGGGAGCCTGCTTCTCCCTCTGCCTCTCATGAATAAATAAATTTTTAAAAATCTTAAAAGAAAAAGATATTATTCACTCATTCATTTATTATTTGTCCCCCCTCTCCCATTATACCCTTATCGTGCAGGAAAGTAAGTTTTAAGTGAGCAGGATCCTGTGTATTTTGTTCACTGTTGAGTCCACACATAGAAAACAACTCCAAGCATATTTTAGGAGGTTAAATGTATTACTGCATGAATGAGTAAGTGTCTTAATATTGCTGAGAAAAGTACAGAGAATAATTTTCTCAATGGTCAAAGGAATGAGGGGAGGCTGAAGACAGATGAAAACAATTTGCCCTGCTTAGTTCAAAAGAATGAACTTTGACCATGTATACAAATAATCCAGAATGTCCATAGGAAATCAAGATTTAGAACCTAATTCAACAAATCACAGAATATTAAATCTGGGAAAAGGCTTGCTTGAGGTTTAGGGGTAAGTTTAATAGGAATATCAGACGGTGGCTTTATAAAACTCATTTTTCAAAAGGTACATTAACAGGATGAAAATATGAGAAGATGCAAAACAAGTGCAACCTAATTACAAATTGTTCATTAAAGCTGGACCCTGGAGGATTGCTACTTCATGTCACTTCTCTTACTTCAGTTTCATCTAATTTGCATACATGAAGGAGTGAGAATTATATTTTTAAGCACATATTATCGAATATATTATATGGATTCAAATTAACTCAAAGGAGGCTCCTCTCACAGCTACAATTTCTAGAGTAATTTGGCCCCTATTCAGATCACGTAGATCAAGCTAACTTTTTCACTGCCCAAAATGAACACATCAACCACAGTTTATCTATCTTTAAAATAAACAATCTGTTAAAATTAATGAAAAAGACACAACAGACATAAATGCCCTGCGTCTCAGCTGCAACAGGATAATGATGCAGGCTCTGCATCTCTCTTTTTTAAAAAAATTGCAGCACTGCCTCCTTGGAATCCAGCATTTGCCAGCCAGAGCACAAACAGAAACAGAATCAGAGATGGGCTCTTTGGTAGCTAATTGTGCAAATCCAATTTTCCATTTCCTTTCAGGCTGCAAAGACAACTTAAGTAAGGGCTTGCTGACATTAGCAGAGATGGAAGAAAATTCTGGGACTGTTTGCAGTCCCCACCTTGGATGTACTGACAGAAGAGAGACAAATGGAAGACACAGTAAATAAAATACAGTTATGGGATTCTGATGGCCATGTTGTACCTGAAAATGGACAACTGAGAAAATTAACTTATAAATTATAAGATTATGTATCAGGAGGTGACAGTTTCATAGGTGATCATAAAATATATCATCAAAACTGGGTCATTTCTCTGAGTGAAAAGGGGGTAATATTAATAATCACTTTGGGGGATGCCTGGGTGGCTCAGTGGCTCTTGGTTTTGGCTCAGGTCTTCATCTTGGGGTCATAGGATGGAAACCACCCCCTCCCCCATCCTGTGGGGCTCTGGGCTTAGCAGGGAGTCTGCTCAAGTTTCCTGTACTCTGTCCTGCCCCTTGGTTGTATGCATTCTGTCTCTCCAAAAAAAGAAAAAAAAATTATTTTGGAACTACAAGAATAGAAATCCACTTCTATGTCTGCTGAGGGTATGAACTTGCTTGCTTATAGAAGGACACCATGCAAGCTAGGCTGGGACCACTGATCAGAAAAGAGAAAAACCAAGATTCTTGCATAATTGTTGATATGATTTTTGCAGATACAATTTTCTGATATTTATATGGGATCATTAATCTTATATAAATATAAATATATATACATATATTTATAAATTTGGGGATTAGAATAAGGTTTACAGTTTCTTCTGGCCTAGGCTGGGTGTACAAAGCATAACTAGATATACAGTTTTTATTCCATTGATTCACTGGAAAAGAGAAGAGCTTGAATATTCAGTAAGCCCAATTCTGGCATCTAAGCTATTTTCAGATGGAAAGGAATACTTATTTATAAGAGATACAAATAAGACATACATAATAAAAATCAGTATCATATGAGAGACAATCAACTCATGAAAAAAGTCTTCAGATAACTGTAAAACTTTCCTATCTCTTATGTCTTTTACAGTGTAATTCACATCCACATTTCCTTCTGTAGTTCAAGTTTAAATTTTAAACAATTCAGAAAGTACATAAATCAATTTCCCCCAGGTCTGTACGATATATGTTAGTTGCTAGGTGTCTTGAAAAATGGTACCATCTGGTATTTTGGCACCCAGAAGTCCCATATAGGGAGACTATTCAAAATGCTGCAGTCACAGCATTAACTCTGAATTTCTAATTTTCTTCCTGATGCATGTAGGATGGACATATTAACCTTTTAAATAAGGAAAATGATAAAACAAGGAAATAGCTATACAATATATAGAACAACGTAAGAAGGTGTGTTGTTTATCAGATTATTCAGGTTAAACAGAGGGACATCCTACCATGAGTTAGGAGAGCCCAAAAGAGAGAAGTTTTTCACATACCTGAACTCAGTCACATTGGTGGCCCTTAACATTATCACCAACCTCACATCCTGACTATTTATTCATTCACTTATGAAAACTGGATTTAAATATTGTTAAGAACATCCATATTCAACAGCATGCTAGACATCTGAGGATGCTCAAATAAAAGACAAAGCTCACAATCTAGTCATGAGATGGTAAGCAAACGATGTTACAGTGAGAAAGATGGAATTCAGTTCACCTCTGGCAATGTGAATAAAAGCAAGGCAAGAGCCAGGAGGGTCTATGGTAAATTTTATTTCATTTTGTTTCCACGGTTTCTCAGATTGTTCCTCTCACCAACATTTCTCCTCTCTTCCTGATCTGTTTCATCCAAAAACCATCAAAAGTTTATATAACAATGAATACTACTGATCCCCCATTTACTGTGCTTCAAAACACTAGATAATGGATCTCTAGAAATTTCCCTATAAAGTACATTAATTTTCTTCCTTCCTCTCTTTTTTCTTCCTTCCTTCCTTTCCTCCCTTCCTTTCACTATTTAGATTAAGATTTAGGTTTTGGTTTTGTTGACTGTTTCCTTTGCTGTTCAAAAGCTTTTTATCTTGAAGAAGTCCCAATAGTTCTTTTTTGCCTTTGTTTCCCTTGCCTTCGGACACATGTCTAGCAAGACAGAATGGGAGAAGATATTTGCAAATGTCTTATCAGATAAAGGGCTAGTATCCAAAACCTATAAAGAACTTATCAAACTCAACATCCAAAGAACAAATAATCCAATCAAGAAATAGGCAGAAGACATGAACAGATATTTTTCCAAAGAAAACATACAAATTGCCAGCAGACACAGGAAAAAATGCTCCACATCACATCACTTGTTATCAGGGAGATACAAATCAAAACCACAGTGATGTGGTCCATATTGTATGGACCATATATGGAATATATGGAATACTACTCAGCCATCAGAAGGATGAATACCCAACTTCTGTATCAACATGGATGGGACTGGAGGAGATTATGCTGAGTGAAATAAGTCAAGGAGAGAAAGTCAACCATCATATGGTTTCACTTACTTGTGGAACATAAGTAATAACATGGAGGGCATTAGGAGAAGGAAAAGAAAAGTGAATTGGGGGAAATTGGAGTGGGAGATGAGCCATGAGAGACTGTGGACTTGAGAAACAAACTGAGGGTTTTAGAAGGGAGGGAGGTGGGGGGATGGGTGAGGCTGGTGGTGAGTACTAAGGAGGGCATGTACTGCATGGAGCACTGGGTGTTGTAAATAAACATTGAATCTTGGAGAGTGCATCAAAAACTAATGATGCAGGGACGCCTGGGTGGCTCAGTTGGTTAAGCAGCTGCCTTCGGCTAGGTCATGATCCCAGCGTCCTGGGATCGAGTCCCACATTGGGCTCCTTGCTCAGCAGTGAGCTGGCTTCTCCCTCTGCCTCTGCCTGTCTCTCTGTCTGCCTGTGCTCGCTCCTGTGCTATCTGACAAATAAATTAAAACAAACAAACAAACAAACAAAAACCCCAAAAAACCAAACTAATGATGTATTTCTATGGCGACTAACATAACACAAATAAATAAATAAATAAATACCCACAATGAGCCACCTCACAGTAGTTAGAATAGCTAAAATGAACAAGTTAGTTAATGGCAGATGCTGGCAAGGATGTAGAGAAGGGGAACTCCCTTAAATTGTTGGTGGGAATGAAGCTGGTGCAGCCACTCTGAAAAACAGTATGGAGTTTGAAAGTTGAAAGTTGAAAATTGAGCTACCCTATGATCCAGCAATTGTGCTACCAGGTATTTACCCCAAAGACACAAATGTAGTGGTCTGAAGGTGGATGTGCACCCCAGTGTTTACATCAGCAATGTCCACAATAGCCAAACTATGGGGAAATGAATGGATAAGGAAGATATGGCATGAAGGACATTAAGAGAAGGAAGGGAAACATGAAGGGAGTAGGGGGGGAAATCAGAGGGGTAGATGAAGCACGAGAGACCGTAGACTCCAGGAAACTGAGGGTTTCAGAGGGGAGTGAGGTGGGAGGATGGGTTAGCCTGGTGATGGGTATTAAGGAGGGTATGTATTGAATGGATCACTGGGTGTTATACCCAAACAATGAATCATGGAACACTACATCAAAAACTAATGATGTATGGTGACTAACATAATAAAAAGTTTTTTTGAAAAGATGTGATATATATATATATATATATATATATATATATATATATATATACACACACACATATATAAAATAGAATACTACTCAGCCACCAAAAAACGAAATCTTGCCATTTGCAATGACCTGGATGGAACTAGAGGATATAATGTTAAGTGAAATAAGTCAATCAGAGAAAGGCAATTATCATATGATCTCATTCATAGGTAGAATTTAAGAAACAAAACAGAGGATCATAGGGGAAGGAAGGGAAAAATAAAACAAGATAAAATCTGAGAGGGAGACAAACCACAAGAAACTCTTAATCATAGGAAACAAACTGAGGGTTGCTGGAGGGTGGGGGTGAGGGATAAGGTAACTGGGTGATATACATTAATGATGTAATGAGCACTGGGTGTCATATAAGACTGATGAATCAATGAACTCTACCTCTGAAACTAATAATACACTATATGTTATTTGAATTCAAATAAAAAAATAAATAGACAAAAATTACTTTTATAATGCAATTAAATACATGTATAAGGCTTTATGGGATTGAGAAACTGGGCAGGGTTGTGTTTTAAGGAAGGTGAGAGGATAGAATACTAACAAGAGCTAGGGGCAAGAGGCCTAACCAGAAGATGCTTCTTTGGGTGGGAATGTTCAGTGAAGTCTTAAGGAAATGGTCTTCTGGGACTGGGAGAAGAAAATGGAACAGGAAGAAAGTTCAAGAAAGTAAGCCAAGACCACTGAATCAGAAGGGCCTACCGTAGGGTAAATGGTTTATCAAATGGTTTATCAGTAATAATTTTACTCTCTAAATATTGAAGGATAGATAGTATTAACACAGTTTTGCAGCCAATAAAAATCATTAAACTGAAGTATAGTTAATTGTCCAAGTTAACACTGTGGTTAAGTGATGGAAGAAGTAGTCAAGCCCAACTCCCTGCAAAGCTTTGTTTAGCTTGTAACCAACCCTGCTCATGTTCAATATGCTATACATAGGGATTCTCACACCTCGATCATCCTATGTGTTTGTGTTCTGGCTCAACCACTCATAGAATCTACATCTATCTTCTCTTATTCTTGTGTTTATTCTCTATAGAACTAGAAGGGTCTCTATGAGTACACATTAAGAGAGTAATCAATACACGGCGTTTGGCATATTTGAGCCCTGCCTTGCACACTTACAGCCTTAAGTAGATCAAATATTTGAATAATATAGCACTCTTACTTTAAGTGCCCTAATTCTGAGTATCTTTCAATTCTCAGATACTGTTTCCTTTGGTAAGCTTTTGATAAGTGTTATTTCTTTTACCCAATTCTGATGGAGTTAATTGAATCTCATATGAACTACATACACATATTGTTGAATATATTGCTCTTCTTTTGCATTTGATTTTCCTTATAAAGATCTGAGACACTTTCGGAAAATATCTGTGCTTCTACAAGAGTTCCCAAAGGGCATTTCTGTGAAGTGACACCACTGCCATACCTAGGGGGCCTTGAAGCAAATATCAGGATGAAGATACCAAGTGGCCTACCACCAAAAGACTGGTTTTTATTATTAAATCAGACAAAAAAGGAAAGGTAACTGCATTTATTTTACATCTCATTTGGGGAAAAAAGTTTTAAAGAGTTACCAATTTTATTACTGTTTTCTATACTATAATTTTTACTTTAATCTATGATATACATTTACATACTAGCATTACTGTATTAGCAGTTACTTGGGTTTGAATCATATTTTTGACAGCATCTCACTCTATGGGTTTAAAAAAACATTTAATTCCTCTCATCTTCAGTCTTCTAGTATATAAAATATGGATAATAATACTACTTTTAAAGTAATGAATTTAAAATGTCTAATAGTGTTTGGAAGAAAAGAAATTAGGACTAAATTGGTTGTTAGTAGTTCCATAGTTCTAGAACCTAGTAATAGTGTCTGGTACATCCTGAAGTAAAATAAAAATGTTCAAATTGCAAATACATGTAAGGATCAAATAATAGAAGATATATTTAGTATAGCAAAATATGCAAAGTTAAGGAATTAAAGTCATTTTCAACTTACTTAGCCTTTGTTTTTTTTCTCCCTATAATCCAGGGTCTCATGATATATGTCAAATCCATGTTCATGTTCCTCCTGATTCCAGAGACTGTGAACAAAAATGGCAAGTTAATAATTCTACTGAAAATTTGCAATACTATTTTATAAAGTTGGACCACAGGATGACATATTAATGGGTTACAAGTCTAAAGGAAGGACTTAGAGGACTTTTTCACCCACACTTCCAAATACCAGTCTAATGTCTGCCATCATGTTATTCATTCTGTCTTCCTTCACATAGCTTCAGAAAAAGGCATTAAGTAAGAAAAAGCACTCAATTCATGTTGTGTACATCTCATACTCTTGTTAACTATGAGTTGAAGATGCATAAGAATAGTTTTGAGCTATCAGGAAGCAAGTGAGTGAGGGGAGCAATAAACCTACTTGAAATTGATGATTTATTTAATGAAGGCCCCTTGGGTTATTTTAGAAGCAAGTCATGTCTTTCTGCAAAGATTAATCTCATCCAACAGGTTACTCAGGTATTAACCCAGTTGGAAACAGTTTGGGAACTCTAATAATCCTAGGACTAAAGAATGAACAGGTATGCTGATAAACTTTGCAATTAGTAATAATTAGGAATACATGGTGGTAACAATGTTTACACCTCCAGCTCTTTGCTCCTATAAATATTAGGGTAAAGTAGGGAAGAGGAATTACCCAGAATTAACATAAGTCCAAAGTTTAGAAAAAAAGGAAGTATTAAAAAGCCATTGGAACCAGAACAGTATAAGACTGGCATAAAAAACAGATATATACATCAGTGGAACAGAATAAAAAGCCCAGAAATAAATTCACACATATACAGTCAACTGATTTTTTTAAAAAGATTTTATTTATTTACTTGAGAGAGAGAGAGAGAGCGCGCGCAAGCAAGTGGAGTGGCAGACAGAGAGAGAGGGAGAAGCAGGCTTCCCGCTGAGCAGAGATCCCCAGTGGGGATCTATCCCAGGACTTTAGGATCATGACCTGAGCTGAAGGCAGACACTTAACTGACTGAGCCACCCAGGTGCCCCTACAGTCAGCTATTTTTGACAAAGTTGCCAAGAATACACATTGGTAAATGATAGTCTATTCAATAAACGGTGCTGGGAAAAATGGATATTCACATGTAAAATAATGAAACAAGACCCCTATCTTACACTACTCACAAAAATTGACTCAAAATGGACTTAATACTTTAAGACCTGAAACCATAAAATTCCTAAGAGAAAATATAGTTGAAAAAACTTGATATTCATCTTGGCAATGAGTTTTTGGATCTGACACCAAAGGCACAAGCAACAAAAGTAAAAATAAACAAATGCGACTACATCAAACTAAAATGTTTCTGCACAGCAAAAGAAATAATCAACAACATGAAAAGGCAACCTATGGAATGGGAGAAAATATTTGCCATCATATATCAGATAAGGGGTTAATACCCCCCAAATATAAAAGGAACTCTTATGATTCAGTAGCAAAAAACAGATAACCCAGTTAAAAATGGTCAAGGACCCGAGTAGACATTGTTCCAAAGAAGACATAGAAATGACCAACAAATATCAGAAAAGATGTTCAATATCACCAGACATCAGGAAAATGCAAATTAAAACCATAATGACATATCACCACACACCTGTTAAAACATCTATTATCAAAAAGCAAGAAATAAATGCTGGTAAGAATGTAGAAAACAGGGAACCTCTGTACATGGTTGCCACCAATGTAAACTGGCATAGCCATTATGGGGAACAGCATAGAGTTTCCTCAGAAAATTAAAAACAGACTACCGTACGATCCAACGATCCCACTTCTGGATATATATTTAAAGGAGACACAATGACTATCTTGAAAGACATATCAATACTTCCATGTTTTTTGCAGCATTATTCACAATAGCCAAGACATGGAAACAAGTGTCCAAGGATGGATAAATGGATAAAGAAAACATGGTATAATTTATTATATAATGTGTAATTTATTATACAGTGGAGTATTATTTGCATAAAGAAGAAATCCTACCATTTGTAACAACATGGAGGAAACTGAAGGATATTGTACTAAATGAAATAAGACAGAAAGAGAAAGACAAATACTATATGCTATCACTTATATGTGAGATCTAAAAACAAAAACAAAAAAAAACCTCATAGAAACAGAGTAGAATGGTGGTTGCCACAGGTTGGAAGGTGGGATAAATGGAGAAAAACTTGACAAAGGGCACAAACTTTCAGTGAGAAGACGAATAAGTTCTGGGACCTAACATACAATTAATAGTACTGTGTTGTATACTTGAGATTTGCTAGGAGAGTAGATCATAAATGTTCTCATCTCCTACACACGAAGGTACTATGTGAGGTGACAGATGTGTGAATTAACTTGATTGTGGTAAATATTTCACAATATGTATATAAAATTATGTTGTATACTAAAAGTATATTGCAATTTTATCTGCCAATTATATCTCAGTAAAACTGGGAAAGAAAAGAAAAAGTTAAATTCACAAGACACATGATCTTTCATTTTCCATTGAAATATTAGCACATATATATACCAAGAATATCAAATCAGGAAAAAATTCATGTAATAAAAACCAGACATCTTTCACATCAATATTATAAAATTATATTACAAATTTCCACAAATCTATTTATATATGTATTATAAATAAACATATGTAAAGAGATACAGATATATAGATACATATATAGATAGGATTATAAAAATAAATACACATATGTAGAGAGATACAGCTATCTAGGTACTCTAGAGATACAAATTTTATATATTATGCATAACTTTATACAATTTGAAATATAAAATATGGTTTTGTCTATTTAGCATCACAGTTCATTAATGTGTCAGAATGTATGTAACTATAATCCAGTGGATACACATTTGGGTGCTTCTCATGCTTTTCTTAAATTATATTGGCTTCTTTTTAGCTGATTATCTAATCTTTATTGTTCTCTGAAAAGGATGGATATAATATTCTCTAGATGACAATTTATACTTTAGGATCTAGTGATTGATGAGCTCTATGTAATATAAAAGTTAATTTTAAAGTTTGGCTTTGGAAAGAAAGGTTTATGTGTGTGTACCATTATTTGCAAAATGACATTGCTTGAATTTTACAGCATAAACCTAAGCTCTGCCTTAAAACTCTACCCCTACCCCAGAAATCAGTCTTTTCATACCAGTTGTCCATTACATAGTGAATCCAAATATTGGTCATACTCTTTCAGTGTCATTCTTATAGGGAATTTGATACCCCAAATATTTTACCCAAATGAATATTTTTTATCAAAATATTTGACATCCAAATGAGTTATTCTGTCACCAAAAAATATAACAGAAACATTAAATAAGCTCCAGTTCATAGTTATTTTCTAGGGTCAGAATGGGGAACAAAGAAGTAAAAATATTTGTTATTTGATATTAAACAACTTATAATGTTTGGGAATGATCAGTTCTACAAACACAGAATTAAAATCAAATAGAATTAAACTACAGGTATCTTCCAATTATGAGAGAAGCAGCCATCATCTCATTAGTCACTATAATTTGCTCAGCTAATTCAACAGCCTCACTTGTGTTCATTTCATTTTGGTTCCACTCAGGTGACCTCTACTCTGACAGGTGCACAAATATATCCCATTTTGACTGAGCCCAGTATTATGTAAACAGTAGTAAAAGTGGTAGGAGGTATCTACCTAACACAATTTGAGAAAGAGTCAAAGCCTTATCAGTCAAAGGGGTGGAGGAAACAGACAACAATACAAAACATATATAATTAGCTGATAAGTAATGTAAAAGGTCAAATAGTAAGAATTATAGAGGGAAAATCAGCAAAATGCAGACTGAAGGTGAGAGTGAACGAGAGTGACAAATGAGAATTGTATACACACACACACACACACACACACATACACACACACAGGAAGCACTCTCCTCCCCCTTTCTCTTCACTACACACAGCAGGGAGAAAGCTAATTTGATTATTCCAACTCCTAGATTTTACAACCTCATATGAGATACATGTACACTGGGACCACATGTATCAATTGGTGTGTTGGGGGAAGTAACACAAAGTTTCCATTTACATCTATGAAGAAGGAGCATAAACTGAACAGAGGTTCCTTAAGGCCTGGGTATTTATAAATCCTTCTGTTGTTTTTGTTTTTGCTTTCTTTTGTTTGGAATCTCACGTATCTCACGTGCATGTGAGAGAGTGTGGACATGTGTGTGTGTGTGCATGCCTGTGTGTGTATCTTCATCACTTTTTAGTGCTCCTGTTATTTGAGTCAGGCAGAGGGGGATTAGAGCTCGGTGTTTGGACTTGGGCTGAGGGAAAAGGAAAGGGTCTATTGCCTTTTTCCCAGTTTGAGTCTATTCAGCTTTACCAAAAGTATTTGTAAAGGCCGTCACCAAATAATAAAAATCGGTATTCTGTTTGTTACTTGCTGCTGTTCTGTCTACTTAACTTCCTCAATACCCTCTTAGGGGATATCCTCTTAGGTCAAGCTCATTTCAGTTACTCCTTACCCTCTTGTCAAATAACATAAAACTATGTAAATGTCCATAACATTCACTTTCTGTTCACATTTCCTGATTGTTGGCTAGGTGATTGAAGCCCAGTACTTTGAGGGTAAGCAAAGGTGCTCATTACTACTGTCTCCCTCCTCTTCCTCTGGTACAAGACATTTTGTTTGCATGGCTTTTCTATGCATTGCAGTGGTAAGATCCAATCCTTAGTTTCCATGATGGTGAAACAGACAGGCAGGGATAAGGCAGTGAGAGTGAGAAGGACCATTATAGATTCAAAATTGCATTATCAGAGAAAGAAGAGATATGCTAGAGTAGGTCTCACTAGCATTTGTTAAAATATTGATATAAAATATTATCCTTGGGATAATATAAATATCAGTCCTGAACCTAAAGGATAAATTATTTGTATTGGGTGGTGCTACTGAGGGAGGATTGAGATGTGGGAGAGAAACTCATATTTAAGAAGAACCTCCTTTGTTTCACGTAATATACTGTATTATGTTATTTAATTAAATGAGTAAGTGGCAGTCACCATAGGTGTTACTGCCTTTAAGAAATGTAAGATAGAGGGGAACCTGGGGGGCTCGGTTGGTTAGCATCTAACTCTTGATTTTGGCTCAGTTCATTTTCTCAGGGCTGTGAGATCAAGCCCTGCATTGGGGCTCTGCACTGGGTATGAAGCTTGCTTAAGATGCTCTCCCTCTGCCTCCCTCCTTCTATCCCTTAAAAAAAAAAAAAGTGTGATACACTTGTGTAGGAAAATATGACTTCCCAGGTGGTCATTTTCTTAGAACATCCCAACAAGCAATGTTCAACTTACTCTTCTGAAGTTCTGAAAGATATAAAAAAGATAATGATCTGATTACTATACAGGCTTCAGACAGACCTTCAAGAAAGGGTTAACTTAGTGTGAGTAAGGCAGTTGAGTCTGGAAGAAAAATATAAAGGATATAAAGGTATTTTCAAAAAGAAACTGTTTCCTTTTAAAGAGCCAGATGGTAGGTATGAGGAAATGTTGCTCAAAGAATAGCAAGCAGATTGGCCTAGCCCATAGAGGATTTGTGTGGGGATAGTGAGAGCTGGTTTTAATGGCTAGCTTGGTGGTACTCAAACTCTTTGTAAATATAATTACACTGTGTGAGCCCCTCCTTAACTCACTGAAGCAAAACTTCTCCAGGCAATTCCGGGTAATAGATATGGTTATAATCATTGATTGATACCTCTGCATTTTATTGGTGACACTGACAAATTAAGGTATCCAGGTGCAGGAGACAGTACAGATCTAGAAAGTATCGCACCTAGGACTTTACTAACACCTTAGGACATTGAGCCTGTAGAAGATATTGAAGAGGGATTTGTTAACATCCATCATCCTGGAAAGGATTTCATGTGGGAAAGGTGAAGTCGGGTTACTCAAAACCTAATCCAGGGACAAAAAAAAAGTTGAAATAGGCTGTTGTTTCTTGATCTACATAAAAGATGAACTTCAGTTTCTTTTTTTTTTTTTTAAGATTTTATTTAGTTATTTGACAGAGAGAGAGATCACAAGTAGGCAGAGAGGCAAGCAGAGAGAGAGGGAGAAGCAGGCTCCCTGCCGAGCAGGGATCCTGATGTGGGGCTGAGATCGTGACTTGAGAGAAGGCAGAGGCTTAACCCACTGAGCCACCCAGGTGCTCCTGAACTTTAGTATGTTAGGCTACAATTGATTTGAGAATAGCTGACTGAGAAATAGATGCTTTAAAAAATTGTGCTATTATGAAGCTTGAAACTAAAGACAATTTTAAAAATACATTATAATCAGTAATCACAGGCAATTTTAAAACTGATATTCTGTGTTCTTTTCCAGCTTTATTGAGGTATAACTGACATATAACATTGTGTAAGATTAAGGTATGATACACATGTATATTGCAAAATGATTACCATAGGAGCATCAGCTAAACCTCCATCATGTCGCATAATGCCATTTCTTTTTTTGGGTAAGAAAATTTAAGATGTACTCCTTAGCAACTTTCAAGTATACAATATTTTTAACTATAATCACCATGCTGTACATTACAACCCCGGAACTTACTTAACTTCTGAGTAGAAATTTGTTCTCTTTGACCAACAAATCCTCATTTCCCCAGTTCCCAGCCCCTTGTAACCACCACTCTCTTTTTTGTTTCTTTGAGTTTGGCTTTTGTAGACACGTCCAAGTGAGATCATACAGTATTTGCCATTCTCTGTCTGATTTATTTTACACAGCATAATGCCCTTAAAGTCAACCCATGTTGTTAACAAAAGGCAGGAATTCCTTCTTTCATACGGCAGAATAACATGCCATTGTACAGATATGTACCAGTTTCTGTAAGCATTCATCTGTCCTTGAGCACTTTGGTTATTTCCATGTCTATGGTGAATAATGCTGCAACAAAACGGAAGCTTGCTTTCCACGTGTGATCAATGTCGACCAAAACTCACGCTGGCCACCCCTCAGGAGCATGGCAGGGAGCAGACACAGAGTGCAGCGGGACATGGGTGAGGCTCAGGGAGTACTGGGGATGCTGCATACCAGTTAGGGGAGCTGTGGGCAAGGCTTTCTCAGCAGCTTTTGGGCAGATTTCCTAACGGAATGTAAAGCACAATCAGTAGGAAACACACTCCCTTAATGCCCTCTAAGACTCTTAAGTATTGCTCTCCTTCCAGTCATGGAGCTCCTGATTAGTACTCTGGAGGCCGCTGGAGAAAACGGAATCTCCTTGGCAGTGTCCCACACAGCTGAGAGTCAGGTGTTCTGTGTTGCTCCTGCAGGAAAAATCATAGGCTGAGAGGTCTCCTCTAAGCCAAAAGTTTGGCTGACGTGGGGGAGGGATGATGTGTGCAAAGTCAAACTGCTCTTCTTACCTTTTCTAATGCATTAAAGTTTTTCTGTTTGTTTGTTTTTGTTTTTTCTCCCATAGAGTGTTGGAACTTCTCTGGAGACCTGAATTTCCACAAAGGCTCTCTCACTCACGGGTGACTGCGCAGGTCCATTTTCTCCAAGTGCTCCTGGACCATGGCCAGGAAGGCTGTGGAACTAGTTCACAGGCTACTATAAGATTCACGGCTGGTACTGAGGTCTGTCTACCTGTCACCTGATGCACAGGTGGCCGAGACTCCTGAGTTCACAATTATCGTAATGGACCTTATCTGGGTTCTTTTTGCTTATTCACAACTTGCTGAATTTCCTGACTTGTTTCATGCCCTCTTGCAAACATCTTGGGTTGTCCTTTGTTCATTACCTCCACATTCACTTCCACTCACTGATTCCTTCTAATTGTCCACTTGAGAAATGTAAGTGTGTATATATATACATATATATATATATATACACACATACATATATATGTATACATATACACACATACATATATATATGCATATATATAGTAGCTAGAGAGGTAGAAAGGAGAAAGGAGGAGGAAGAGGACAGAGATGGAAAGCCAGGCAGACAGAGAGAACAGGAGAGATTAAAATTTTGGTAGTTAGCAAAAGAAGGGGGGGTGAGCAAAGCCTTGTTCAACACAATTGCCATATTTCTGTGCACGTTACTGCATTGTGGTGGAAATAACTCTTTTCTTGGTTTGAGAAAACTTGGCTTCAGTTTTTTTTTCAGCCAATTCCCGCAAACTGCTAGCTATGTGATATTAGAAGAGATTCTCCAATAGTGCTCTGCAGAAGTAGTCCCTCGGGGTGTGTGTATAATTGAATATGCTGCAGAAAATCCATCTCCTTATCTTACACATCCATGGGCTATGTGAGGGCACTAAGACCTCTGAGAGTTCTTTCAAGAAAGAAATTCAAAACCCACTTTAGACTAGCATTTCTCAAACTTCTTTGATCGTGGATGCTTTGGTGTGTGTGTGTGTGTGTGTGTGTGTGTGTGTGTGTGTGTGTGTGTAACAACTTTTAACCTGCGTATCATGTTTTTGTAAACTCAATAGTAGATGATCGATCTCTCTAAGCCTGTAGAATGGAGATAAAATAATCTTCCTGTCCACATGCAGTGACAATTTAGTAATATGAGGATTGATTATGAATTCTAATACTGATGTAAATAAAATTACTGCTATTGTATTTATGAATAATTTTTTAAAAACATTATATTTCCTATTCTTTCTTTGTGGAGGCAAAATAGTGACTTGACAGAGGGTTCAGCCTTTGTCTTAGAGATGAGTAAATAGTCCTAAAAAATCACATGCCTTAGCCAAGACCTCCCAGCAGCAGGTAACTAAATTGGAATGATAAACCAGATCTCTTGACCCTTGGAAAAGAATATTATTTGCTTTTCTGCTCTGCCTCCATATGGTCACACATCAAACCATTTGTGCATAGAACTGCTGGTAAGGGGTCTAGAAGAACTATAAAACTAACTCTGTGTAATACTAAAGTGGAAGAAAGTAGGAAAGAATCATTGTTCAAATATCCACACTATCATCAGATATGAATGTGACATTTTTTAAAATGCTTTCAATCCCAAGTAGTTGAAAATGATTTAATGAATGAACTACAGTTATTTGAAAACCTACATAGCTTGATATGTTCAGTGAAAAGTCTAGATAAATGAGATGTTTTTATCTAGGTGCCTAGACTACAAAACTGCTGTTTAATTTTTGACACTGATCTCCAGTATCACTGTTAATACAGAATTCAAATATGTGTCCTACTCATCCCCCATCCTCTATTTTTTAAATCTTCTTTCCTTCTGTTCTACCCTTCCTTTAATCTTCTCATTTTATTTCCTTTGTTGCTATGGTCACTTCTGTTGAAGCAGGTCCTACATGAAAAGAGGGAGTTTCGCTAAAAGAGAAATAGCACTGGCAGATGATTTTTCTCTAGTCCTGAATGTGTTTGCAAAGTGATCATTTCAAAGTGACACGAGAGATGCTGAAAGCCCAGACAGGAAGATGATGGCACTGGGGAGGCTAAGAAAATGTTGGTGTTTTTTTTTAAGTCAATGTTTTCTCATTGTAAGTCAATGGTTTCTCAAACTCAGAAATGATTTCTGAGATGGAGAAACTCATTGAAGAAGCTTGAGGTCCCTAGTTCACAGTCATAAGCAGCACGAGGACCAAAGGGCCAGAACTTAAAATACCCATCCTCCTTCCCTGTCTGACTTTTTATTTTTTCAAACTGGATAGTTATCTGTATGAGTGGAACACATTCTAAGAGAAGAGAATGCTTAAACCAAAAATCAAGGCTTAAAAGTGAAAAACAGTTATTTTCACTATAGTTAGTTATGAAAACATGGTAGTATTTCCAGGTATTTCAGGGTTTTGTGAAGAAAGAAGAAAATGTTTAAAATAAAGATTGGTATAAAAAATTTCAGAACACTTTGCTAATTCTGTGGGCACCAACATGGCTTCATTAACAACTTCAGTGTGTGAGTCTGAGATTGAGATATGTGCCTGTACCTAATACATCAGAGAGGAATTTTTAAAAAATCATGCCTTAGTAAATCTTAAGTAAGATTTCTTTAGCAGCCATATTGAGTACAAAATGGAGAAGTACTTTCTACAGGGAATTGAAAAACTGTTCCATAACTGAAAATCATTTTCAGAAAAGGTACTTGATTTATGGAGTTGACCCTTTCTCCTCTGTCTCTACTTCTGCCCTCAAAGGAGACCCCATGGTCAGCATGCTACAAGGGCTCACATAGGTTTCCTGGTGCTGGGAAGGCCAGCTGGTATGAAATATCAGAACCTACACATAAACTTTATTTAAACTTCATTTGCATTTCATTTCAGCTTTTAGAAAGTGAAGTTGGGGGGTTTAGTCAATAGCTCATTGGCCTAGAAACATGGGCCAGATTGGGCTAATAAGTTTCTAGAGAACAGTAATTATTGCAATGATAATGAATGATAACATTAATAGCCACTGTGTTGCCCTAGTGAGCAACTGATACTCTAATGAAAATTATAAGCCAGTATGAGTTCCTAAGATATTTGGCTGGTATTTGGTTTCAGAAAAGAGGAAGAGTCTGGGATATTTCTGTGTACCAAAGCCAAGTAATACAGACAAGGATTAATCCCAGGAAGAATAATCTGAGTAAATGAAATAACTCATTTATTTGTCACCTACATGTCCTGATGGCAAGACTCTGAGTTCATAATTGTACTAAGGGACCTTGTCTTTCTACTTAATTTTCTCTTTCACTTACCGACAACTTCCTTAATTTCCAGATTTGGTTCATGCCCTCTTGCAAATGCCTTAAATCATCTCTTCATCATTATGTTTTCCACCCCTACTCTCATTCTATTGATTCCTTCTGTTTGCCCATTTGAGAAACACAAGAAGAATTTCTCTCTGCTATCCTATTCAGTGTTGGACCAAAACACAGTCCATTGGCATTCTAGAAGGAACCATAAAGTCCTGTGCTAAATACTGGTACCTGAGTGTAGTATCAGATTCATTTCTTAAAACAGTTCAGATTATAGTTCAAACCTCTCCAAGGGGAGAGTTGAAGTTAAGCATTGTTTCAAGAGCTTTCACTATCTAAATATAACTTGGTATTCTGAAGATTTTTTGTGAAAGCCTTCTTAGTGGGAAAGTTTTCTCTGAAAGCTTTTCACAGATAAGCATATTTTTAAGTTCAGGGATTAAAAATAATTCCATGTCCAAAGTGTTTCATCACAGCAAAACTGTCTAAAACACCCATTTATTTATTAGGACTTCTTGTTAACAGTGTCTATGGTTAGAGGAGAAGCTGATAACTGATTTACATCTCTGGTGTCAAGGGGAGGGATACCTTCTGTAGGGTTTCTCACAACAAAATCCATATAGTGCAGAGGCCTAGGCCCTACCACAGGCCTTCTGGACCCGAATATAAGGGAGTAATGGCCGGTAAACTACATTTTGATTAATCATTCCAGGATATTTCAGTGCCATATAAAAGTTTTGGACTACAGGTAGGTGCATGGTCCTGAGGAAAAAAAAATGTTTTCTTGATTTCATTTCAGTGATTATATACATTGACTAATTTGAAGAGCAATTTTAACATTTGTTTAATATGTTAAACAATATGAATATTGATCTGCTTCAAATGATTGTCACTGTCTGATAAAAGTAAGCTTAGTAATCTGGGCATGAACAAGAAGTGGTTTCATTTCTCTCTCTTTCTGCTCCAGGCCTCAGATCACTGGGCATTTCCAGCAAATAGAAAGAAGAAAACTGCCTCTCTCTCTCCGGCAATATCTGCTTTCTGAGATAGCTAAAGTTTTACCTCCTGGTCAGTACCCTCTTCCCTCCTGGTACCTGTTTTTCTATATCCATCTAGTTCCCCTAAGACAGTCACTGTAGAACTTAGACGGGAGCTGAGTGAAATGGCCACGGGAGCCTTGGGCTACCACCAAGTGACCACAGGCAGAACTCATGAACCATGGGGATGCAGGAGCAGTGGTGCCGGTGGACTGTGACTTTTATCATACTTGATTCCAATATTCGAGCTTTGCATGCCATGCATCCAGTTAGGAAGTGCCCCATCAATCCACTTAGGCAACAGAATAAGCTTTCCAAAAATGAGGTTAGTCAGTGCTGACTAGTATGCAATGAAATGGCCCTTCTAGTCCATTTGTATATACAATTATAAAATGGTACAGTTCCAATCACTGTTCTCTTAAAAGCCTGAGGACAAATTTATATTGGAGTTCAATTTTTTTTCAGATGCTACAAAGTCAAGACAATTTTCAGCACTCATAATGAACATTTTATTATTTTTGCAGTAAATCTGCAGATATTTTATAAACTAGAACAAATAAAGCATGTAATTAGCTTCTGAGAAAGTGACACAAAAGAAGCTTCTCACATCTAGAAGTTTTCCTGGCACTCACAGCTAGACCATGCTATCCTCCTAGTACTCTATATCAGCAATCTCCCAGAAATCCAACCTTAGACAATATTACTTTGATTTTATGATATAGTGGGATAAAACATGGCCAAAGATTTGCCCTTGCCTCTAAGAGCATCCTTCCTAGAGCTAACCCCACTTCCTTAGACTCTCCAATATCACCCAGGCAAAGCTGAAGACCTGTGACTGGTTCTTTCTGAAAATCTCTTACTGGCAACTGGGTGGCTTAGCCAGTTAAGCTTCTGACTCTTGATTTTGGCTTAGGTCATGATCTCAGGGTAATGAGATTGAATCCTGCATCAGGCTCTGTGCTGGGCATGGAGTCTGCTTAAGATTTTCTCTCTTTCCCCCTCTCCCTTAGCCCCCACCCTGCTCTAATAAATAAATGGATAAATAAATAAATAATAACTGCCATACTGATCCTCCAGGTTTCCTCATGGTATATGTTCCTACATTAAATGAGGTCCAGTAAGTCAGGTGACATTTTACGTTTTAAAATTCCAGATAAATTCTGTGCATTCTATATATTTTTGGAAACCATTTGGCAATGTGTATCTTGAGCTTAAAAATGTATACATGCTGATCCAGTAATATCTTAAGGGAAAATATTAAATTTAGATGATCTCTTCTGGCATTACTTAGGAAAGTAGAAATTCAGAAATAAAAGTAGATATCCATAACATGAGTCTTGGCAATGATATTTTTCTGGGATATGATACCTAAAGTTCAAACAACAAAATAAAAACTAAATTGGACTACATGGAACTACAAAGCTTCTACGAGCAAAAGAAACCACCAACAAAATAAAAAGGCAGCCTAAGGAGTGGGAGAAGATATTTGCAGATCACATATCTGATAAGGTATTAATATCTAAAATACATAAAGAACTCATACAACTCAATAAGATAAAAACAAATAATCCAGTCATTATGGTGGACCTTTAAACTTATACTGTTGTATGCCATGTTTTTATGTATCTAATATTGAATGTCAATTATATACTAATAATACTAGAAGACAAAAAAATTTAAGTAAGTATCCAGAAATATAATCATGCATCTTTTAAACAGACTATTATGTAGTCATATAAAATGATATTTGAAAGGGTTTTAATGAAATACTTACAATATCATGCTGAGTCAAAGCAAAAGATAAATTGCATACACAGCCCCATCTCTTGGAAATTTTCCAAGTGAACAAAAATGTTGGTCAATTTTAATTCATTTGTATATTTTCTTTACTCTAATATTTTCTTCTAGACTTTTATATTTAAATTCTGAAATCACTATGAGTACGGGATTAGTCTTTTGGAGATACAAACATTATGTATATTTGGTAGCCATTGTTTTGGATGAAATCTCTGTGGAGGCCACATAAGGGATAGGATTTAATTATTCCTAAGAATCTTGCAGGATAAGAAATAAAGTGAGGAATCTACAGATGAGACAATTAGATATAAAACAACCATTTAGTGTTGGAGCAACAGATACAGTAAACTGGCAATCAAATGTGAAATAAGCAGGAGGGGGCAGTGTGAAGCAAATGTATACATATATATATATATATTTAAGTTAAGGTGCAGAGCTTGCTTACCATGGAGAAAGGTGATGTGGGTCGTAAATATAGAATTAAATTTGATCTTGCTTACATTATTCCAATTTACTGAATAAATCAATTCAACAGATGGTATAATTTCTATTCTTTCTCTTTTCTTTACTTGTGACTTTGACATGAGGGAAACAATTTTTTTAAAAGAGAAGCTGTGTTTACAGGGGTTAAATAACTCAACTTGTCAACAGCGCTTCCTCCAAAATATATCTGAAGTAGAGAAATCCTCGGGCGATTTACACTTTCAGGTGAGCATCTTTCTTTGGCATTTTATTCTCTGTAGTAATTCCATTAAAAGAGCACAATTTATTGCACATCTGTCTTTGCAGATTTTATCAATGCTGAAACCTTTTAAACTGAGAATGGGATTAAATAAACCCCATTTACCAATGTGGTAAAATATAATAGACATCCAGCCCATTAAATGGCCAGCTAAATCAATATATCCACTTGGCAGCAATTTCCAGAAGATAAGGTGAAAACCTCCTGTTCTATTTGATAGATGAGTAAACTTAAAGGGAAGAATTTACAGTAGATTCAGCGTATACCTTGAAGGAATGCTCATTATTCTCAAATTACCTTCTCATGTCAGCAGATTCGTAGTTAGTAAACACAGAGGCCGTTTGTTCTCCTCCTCCTGTGTGGGTATAGAGGCCGTGGCGGGCAAGTAACTTACGTGGAAGGCAGACCAGTGTTTGAACCTGTTTAACAAAGATGAGATTTCAAGTGTGATTAAAAGATATTTTATACGTTTTAATTGGGTAATATATATTGCTCAAAATCAGCCCAAGTAATATGGCTTTCTATACGAAGGTGAAGAAGGGAGTGTGTAAGATCACAGGGAGCTAAAGAACATAGTAACAGCTGTGACTCATAATGAGCTTTTGAGTCCACATCTAAGTGTTTTGTGTACTTATCAATTTAATAGGAATCAGTCAAAGGAGGGAAACTAACTTAATTTGTGTTTACAATGTGCCAAAAACTGTTCTTGACACATTTATATACATTAGTATTTGTTTAATCTTCAAAAAACACCTTTGAGGTCTTAATTATTATGTGTATGGAAACAACATCAGAGTGAACTTCCCCAAAATCACAATAAAAAATATTGAGACCATGGGGC
>ML108037.1:42249-57476 GCA_003697995.1 Taxidea taxus jeffersonii
AATACATATAGTCCTAAACCAAAGCTGAGTATTATAAATGGAATTAACTTGAACTTAACATTGCACGGTGACACCAAAAGATATCTTTTCCCTACTGCATTGCTTTTCTATGGGCTCTCCCTCATCAACACTTTCCTCCTCCTAGAAATCAAGAGCATGGGATGAGGGAAAAATGAACAGGAGTTTTTTGCTGCCTTGTCTAGGACTCCAACGTAGAAACCAGATTTTAAGTCATAAAGAATTCCAAGGGTCCAGTCTTAAGTTCTCTGTCAATGTTGCATGGATTTGGAGAACACACTACAAATCAGAAGAGGAGGGGTTGATGGAGGAGGGCAAGGAGTACCGGAGTGAAAGTTGTTCTGAGAAAGATCAGTGTTAAAAACCCCCAAGGGGTGCCTGGGTGGCTCAGTGGGTTAAGCCTCTGCCTTCGGCTCAGGTCATGATCTCAGGGTCCTGGGATGGAGCCCCGCATCGGGCTCTCCGCTCAGCAGGGAGACTGCTTCCCCCCTTTCTCTCTGCCTACTTGTGATCTCTGTCAAATAAATAAATAAATTCTTAAAAAAAACCCACCCCCAAATCTCAGTATGATAAGCTCTTTGGAAATATTTATTTTGGTGGTTTGCTATATAAACATAAGCCCACAGCTGGCGGTGTGGATCCAGTCTAGTTGAGAAGCATGGCTCTGGCTTAATGACAGTTCAGAAGATTAAAGAGTCTCCCTTTTTCCCTGCTCTCAGCACACAGTGCTATCACATCCACTGTCCGCACATGAGCCAGGTATTAAGAAAGGAAGAATTGATTTTCAGGGTAAAGAGGCTTTTGAGTTAATCTTCCTGTATACAAATGTACTAAGCATGGTCAGTTTGGAGTTAGACATTCATTTCTGTGTCCCTGAAGTCATGGATTGAGCTCTGATGCAGGTGAGTATTTATGGCCTTTTGTGAGCTGCGACTTAACGACTGACCCCAATTACAAGGGTCTAAATGGGACTATAAGCATCCTAATATGGCATGATACCTTTTTAAGGGAAACCAGCCCGTCAAATTATCATTTCTTATTTCTAAGACAGCAAGGGAGGATGTTCTCACTCTTTCCTGTTCACAGTGCATCGTAGACGTTCAGCACTTACTAAAACATCTGTGCTTCATGCCACATGAAGCTTCTTGGGTGTCCTTTGTAGCAATGTGAGTTTTCAGGGATTACCTTATTGTGTATGGGGAAAGGGAGGAATTCTGCCTACTGACTTAGACGTCATAAAATCTTACACTTGGGGTTGGAGCCTCCTTGCATTCTTCAGGTTACAAGGTCAATTTTCACCATGTTTATCACTGTCCCATAAAACATCTGACACCTTCTTCTTGGATGAGGGTTGCTCCCTTTGCACAGGCAGGAGGGGGAGGTCAGTGTGAGATAGAACTCATTTTGTCTCACTGCCATGTGTGGACTGTTTGCCTCTAGCTTAGTTTATACAGTTTAACTACAGTAACTTAAAACATTATTTCACAACTTCAAGTGTAATGGGAGGATCTCTTAGAAGTAAATTAGCAATTCTTCCTCATTGTTATGAGGAGGAATTGCTTTTACATATGCCATAAATGTATATGTTGCTATTATTTTTTATTCCAATTTTTTTAGCCACTGAAAATAAAAAGAGAACTGAATTTCATATTTATCTTGACTTGTGTAATTTTGTTGGAGGAGGGATTGAGACGAAATGAGTATCAGTTGATCTTCGAGTGGGATCCTGGCTCTTCAACCTCTCCCCTGTTCTTGAAAAAATGTATATTCTGCTGGGACCAGTTTCAAGGATTTAGCCTTTTTTCTTTTTTTAAAGATTTTATTTATTCATTAGAGAGAGAGAGCGAACAAGCGAGAGAGAGAGCACAAGTAGGGTGAAGGGCAGAGGGAGAAGCAGACTCCCTGCTGATCAGGGAGCCTGACATGGGGCTCAATCCCAGGACTCTGGCCTCATGACCAGAGCTGAAGGCAGACCCTTAACCAACTGAGCCATCCAGGCACCCAAGGACTTAGTCTTATGAGAGCAAAGTGTTGTTGAGACCAACTGGATGGTGTATATGGCTGAACCCCAGTAAGGCCTCTATATAAACATTTAAGATTCTGGTGGGTAGGTTTATCTTGTGGCTGCCCAAGACAAGTCTCATCTGTAAGTTCCCTTGCTTATTTAACCTGCCATCTCCCAATGTGGACTGGCTTAGCTTTTTCTTCAGTCTCTCCTTGCCCTCTGTGTAAGGGGGCCAGTTTCAGATTTCACCTGGGACACGCCTAAGCTTATAAACCAATAAATTTCTACCGTTCTTCATTTATGTGTGTCTGACTGCATATGTGTGTATGAACGTGTGTTTAGTTCCAAGTTTCTGTCAGATGTTATTCCTTTTATTTAACAATTCCTTTAATATTATAGTGTGCATGTACTGCCAGAAATTCCATCAGTTTTGTCTGAAAAAATTTTTTTCATTTTTTGAAAGAAATCTTTCACTGGATACAGAATTCTAGGTTAACAGATTTTCTTTTAGTATTTTAAAGGTATAACACCACTGTGCTTGGCTTGCATAAATTTTCATGATAATGTTGATAGTCTTTGTTCCTTTATATGTAATGTATCTTTCATTTGCTCTGTCTTCAAGATTTTCTCTATCATTTTCAATAATGTGAATCTGATATATCTTGATGATATCTTTGCTGTTCACTTACTTATTTGATATTTATATACTTATTTATTTTGCACTTATCCTGTTTGGTGTTTCCTCAATTTCTTGAATTTTTGATTTGTTTTCCTGTGTTAAACTAGAAGGTTCTCAGCCATCATCTTTTGAAATATTTATTTTGCTGTTCTCTCTCTCTCTCGCCTTCTCCACATGTCTGCTGAAATTCCCTATTTGTTCATGTATGATGTCTATCTTTTGTAATAGAACCTTTAACATATTAAGATTTATCTTAAATTCCCTGTCCAGATGTTCCAACACCTAGTCTATATCCCAGTCTTATTTTGGGAATTAATTTTTCTCCTTCAACATATTTTTAAAAATTTTTAAAAAGATTTATTTATTTTAGAGAGGGGGAGGGGCAGAGGGAGAGAAAGAGAGAGTCCCCTCCCTTATTTTTAGATTTATTTATTTTTAGAGCAAGAGAATGAGAGCGAGTGCATAAGCAGGAGGGGCAGAAGGGGAAGGAGAAAGAATCCCCAGCAGACTCCACACTCAGCACAGAGCCTGATGGGGGATTCCATGCAGGGCTCAGTCCCAGGACCCTGAGCTCATGCCCTGGGCTGAAACCAAGAATCTAACACTTAACTGACTGCACTACCCAGGTGCCCCTATTTCTCAACATTTTGTTCTCTTTTCTTTTCTTATGCTTCATGTATGTTCTGATTGAAAGCCAGAAATCTTGTGTAAGGCAGTGGAGACTGAGATAAATAAAATTAATGCCAGAAAATGGGCACATTTGTTTTTGGCTAGGCTTTTATTATGGGATACGGTGTAGTCAAATGAATGGGTGTTTCCTGAGTTTGGGGTTTTTTTTGTCCCTATTGTTACCTTAAGCATACCATAGACTTCAAAGTCCTCTGGCATCACATTCTGTTTAACATGGGGACCAACCAGTGGGTTGAGAGTTTTCTTCGGTGTGCATGCCACCTCAACTTCATGATTTCTCTTTGCACCTGGAGCTCAGAGAAGCTCTGTCTCCATGTTCCCCTACCACCCACGGAAGGAGATGGCTGCTACACGTTGCTCTACTCTTACTAGGCAGGTATGGGGAAAGGGCAGTATTCTTTACTGTTCTTTTCAATTCTCAGCCTTAATTGAATGCTGTTTTCCTGAATCCTTGGAGTGGGACCTTCTCAGTGGTCCTGTCCCTCCCCAACGAGCAAAGATCTGTAATTTGCCTGCCCCCAAGAGTTTCCTGCCCTTTGCATAAGATGGTTCTTCACAAATTGCTGTCAGAATGAAAGGTTCTGCTGTCCTTCCTTTAGCATCTTGAGGCTTCTGTCCTACAGGGAAGACAGGAAAGCAGGGTCCAGACAGGGTTTGTATAATTTCCCACAATGTTTTGTTTTCTAGTTCTAGAGAATTCAGAGATACCATGCAAAGCAACAGGACAGGAACACAGGCAAAGAAAACAAACTTGTCTGGTTAGGTAAACAGAGGAACTGAGAACAAGATTCTCAGGAACAAGACAGAGTTCAAATTATAATCAAGACATATAAGGTTAGAGTTATATAATCAGAAGAACGACTTCACAGTAAATGCCAGGATGACTGTAGGTGTGGGAATAGAGAAACAGAGGTAAAACTAACTTACAAAGCAATAGAGCAGAAATGTACTTCCAGATGTTTCGGAGTAAATTTAAATGGATATTTAATGGCCCATCATCAAAATACATTTAGTAGCCAAAATTTGATTATTAGTAGAGTCAGCTTCAAAGTGTTGAAAAAAATTTTTAAATCTATTCTTTATACTGCAGGGCTCTAATTATACTTACTGGCTCCTTTTCTTAAGTTTTTTAATGTAGATACAGCTTCACCTAATGGTAGCAACCCACCCTGACTACTCACCTTCATAGGGATTGAGTTTTCAAAGGCAGAAAAAGAAAGAAAACAAGAAAAATTAAAGAGGATATTTAGCACATAAAGTTATCCCAGAAACAGGAAAGATAAATTCATGAAATAAGAAAAATAAGGGAAGACAGAAAACTGCAAAGTCATGTGATTAATGGTGGAGGTAAGTCAGCATGTTTTCAAGCGAATCCTATCTGACAATTTCTGTATGTCAGAGGTTGTGAAAGAGTCAAGCAAAACTAAAATGCAGTCCTGCTCTTGGAACATGTACCTACAAATTTTGAGGAACACCAATCTTACAAACATGAAGCTATCATTAAAAAAAAAAAAAAAAAAAAAAAAGGCTATAGGGCAGCTGGGTCGCCGAGTTGGTTAAGCATCCAACTCTTGATTTTGGCTCAGGTCATGATCTCAGGGTTGTGAGACTGAGCCCCAAGTCAGGCTCAGCACAGAGTCAGCTGGTCCTCTTCCCTATGCTTCTTCCCCCACTCTCTCTATCTCTTAAAAACAAAAAAATGTTGGAATCTCAGAGTAACCTGTGACATCATGTGAGATCTGAAGTTATTTTTTCCAGCTTCCTTTTCCTGGACTTGCTTTCTGTATTCACCTTAATGGACCAAGTCTCTGCTTGAAACACACTGCTCACTGAGCTTCTGTGATCCGCACCATTTTGCTTTTCTATCTCTGAAATATTTTTCTGCTTCCCATTGTCAACCCTCACTTTCTTCTGCTCCTTTCTTTTTACCCTCTCTTCTTATTCTCCCCAGTTATACGTCTATCAAAAGATTGGGTCTTCAGTTCTTTTTCTTTTATTTCCCTCTCTTTCTCTCATCACAGAACTCCAGATATTCTTTTCCATTCAATTTTCAGAATAAAACTTATATTGGAATGATACACTGGTTCTGAGTCTTATGTATCTGTTTGGATACTCTTCTGCCATATCCTCATTAAACAAATTTATGTTTATTAAACACCAGAGGGTGCAAAAATGACTTCAATAAAACAGTAATAATAATAATAAATGATCATGCACCCATGCCTTCATTTATTCCACAGATATTTATTGTAAGAGTAGGGACCCTATCTTTTTCAGTTATGTCATATTTCCAGCAGCTAAATAGTTCCTGGTCCAAACTAGGCATTCATTGAACATTACTAAATTATTTAATGAAAGTAAAGGAAGCATACATGAGAAAAGAGAGTTGTGTTAACTCTGGAGGGAAGGGGAGATGACTGCCATCATTAAGTAAATGAAATAATATGGGGTTATTATAGAGAGTTGATATTCACTGATGGTTAATTAGGTGAAAAATTTTACTCTGCAATGCAAGTGATGTATTTTAGATTTTTTTTAAATGGATGAAAGCAAGGATTGAATAGCTGGTATCTATTCCTAAAGAACTAGGAAACTTTGATTCCACAAACATTTTAAGAAAGAAAACTTATAGAAAATAATAGAAAATAATAGAAATTATTGACTATATAGGATTTTAATAGTCCTACCTGAAAGCAGAGTGTGTGAAATCCTCCTGGTACCTCATAGTGGGGCTAATGTCCTCATTAAACACATGTAGCTATTTGCATCTAAAGCTTTCCTTTATCTTCTTTGTCATCTCTATAAATTGCTGAAACCTGGAATAAAATAGATGATTCCCCAATGTAATACCAGGATATGCAATGCTGAATTTCATAAATATTTTTTTTTACTGCATCTTGGCACAGAAAATTTCCTGAAATATAGAAACACTATTCCCACATTTGATGTAAATAGAATACTCATACATTTTAAGTATTCTCAATATGCCACTCATTTAATACTCTAAACAAATAGTGTTCCTCTCAAAATTACACATTAACTCCAGGGAAAGGAGAAAAGGAGAAAATGTCTACTCTGCAGTTATGTACATCATTTAAATATCACACGGTACTCTTCAAGGTTCACGGTTAAACATCTCTCTTAATGGAGTACCTTGGAGATGTGTGCACATGACAGGGATAAAGACTTCTTTTCTACATGTGGTAACACTGAATAGGAAACAGCATATAGTAAAAAGTATATAAATAATCCAGTTTCCTACATCATTTAGCACAGTCAAAGGCTATGTATGAGTCACAATTAGGAAAATCTAAATATGGTCCCTGCAGCTGGATTTGGTCAGCAGAGTATATGCTCTGAGTATTCAAAGTGAAAAATGCCAAAAGTTCAGTGACATATTAGTAGGATGGAGCATTCATTTAAAAACAAGGAATGGGGACGTCTGGGTGGCTCAGTTGGTTAAGCAGCTGCCTTCGGCTCAGGTCATGATCCCAGTGTCCTGGGATCGAGTCCCACATCGGGCTCCTTGCTCGGCAGGGAGCCTGCTTCTCCCTCTGCCTCTGTCTGCCTGTGCTTGCTCTCTCTCTCTAAAATAAATAAATAAAATCTTTTTAAAAAAAATTAAAAAAAAAAAAACAAGGAATGTATAGATACTTTGATACCATTCAAACTATTTCTTTTGCTTCAAAGACATCATTTTACTTAATATAGACACCCTAAAAACATTTTGGCTAGAGGCAGAAAAAAAAGAAAGATGCCTTCCATTAGCATTGTTATTTATCTTTGGTGCTATTATCCAGTGTGGTTAGATTAACAGAAGTTTAAAATTGGAAGGTTTCTGGTAATAGAACTAGGAGAATTCATGTTTTTTAAATTAAAAAAAAAAAACCCACAATAAAAATTTGATTGCTATTGCTGTTTTAGCAAATCATCCCCAAATTAAGTGGTTTAAAACAACAATTAATTTATAATCATTCATGATTTCTGTGGATTAGGTATTTGGGAGGATCTTAGTTGTGGAGTTTGGACTTGGCTTGGTCCTGGAGTCATCTTGAAAGTTTCTATGCTCATCTATCTAGTACCTGGGCTGAGAGCCGGATGTTGAAAGAACTGCGGCTCATTGGCATCTCTGTCCCTCTCTGTAATTTCACCACATTGTTTCTCCACCAAGGCATTTGGAGGGCTCCTAGATTACTCGCATAGTGACCCAAGGTTCCAAAGGCACATTTCCTGAGATAGAAAGCCAGATGAAAGCTATATTGTAGGTTTCAGGTTTCATCTTAAGAAAACCATGCAGCTGGGGCACCTGGGTTAAAGCCTCTGCCTTCGGCTCAGGTCATGATCCCAGGGTCCTGGGATCAAGCCCCACATCGGGCTCTCTGCTCAGCAGGGAGCCTGCTTCCTCCTCTCTCTCTGCCTGCCTCTCTGCCTACCTGTGATCTCTGTCTGTCAAATAAGTGAATAAAAAAATCTTAAAAAAAAAAAAAGAAAAACATGCAGCTATCTTTTGAAAATACAATCTTCTACAAGAAGTTCATTCAAATAGAAAAATACAAATTATGTATAACCTTTTGAAAACAGATCTATATTTAACATAATATATCAGGAAATTCCCAATACATGGAATATGTAAATGAAAATGATACAACCATAAGTCACTCTGTAAGAAAAGATTGTCAATTCTTTTTTTAACATCAACTATTATTCAAACTAAAATAAAATATAAATAAATTGTGACTTTAATATAAAAACAAAAACTTTTGCATCATTGCAAAATAAGTGGTTGCCACAGTTAAAAAAATAATAGCGGGACGCCTGGGTGGCTCAGTGGATTGAGCCGCTGCCTTTGGCTCGGGTCATGATCTCAGGGTCCTGGGATCGAGCCCCACATCAGGCTCTCTGCTCTGCGGGGAGCCTGCTTCCCCCTCTCTCTCTGCCTGCCTCTCTGCCTACTTGTGATCTCTGTCTGTCAAATAAATAAAGAAAATCTTTAAAAAAAATAATAGCAAACTTGTAGAGTTGTAAGAAATATTTACAGCTTCTATCACAAAGATTTAATCCTTCTAATATTTAAAATTATTCTTAGGGGCGCCTGGGTGGCTCAGTGGGTTAAAGCCTCTGCCTTCGGCTCCGGTCACGATCCCAGGTCCTGGGATCGAGCCCCGCATCGGGCTCTCTGCTCAGCCAGAAGCCTGCTTCCTCCTCTCTCTCTGCCTGTGTCTCTGCCTGCTTGTGATCTCTGTCTGTTAAATAAAAAAAATAAAAAAAATTTTTTTTAAATTATTCTTAGATAAATAAGATAAAGACTAAAAACCCAATGGGGGAAATGGGAGAAGAAATAAAAGAATATTAGTAAAACAAACTGAGGGTATGGAGGGGAGGAAGGTGGAGGGTTGGGTGAGCCTGGTGGTGGGTATTATGGAGGGCACGTATTACATGGAGCACTGGGTATGGTGCATAAACCATGAATTTTGGAACACTGAAAAGAAATAAAATAAAATAAAATGGAAAAAAAGAATATTAGTGAAAATAACATATAAACAGTACTTAAACATATGAAAAGCTACTAAACCTCATTTATAATAAGAAAAAGAAAATTGAAAGTATATTGAGAAACCCCCAATTCACCTACCAGACTGATACCATTCCAAAATGTATTAACGTACAACAGTGGTGAGGCCCATAAGAAAATATGAACATACTTCTTTTTGAAAGTGTAATTATCTAGAAAGGGCCTTTTGTCAATTTCTTTCAAAACTGCAACTGGCCCCACAATTTCACTTCAGGGAATACAGTTGTGGTAGCCAGAATTCTAAGAAGATCCCTAATGACCCATGCCCTTGTGTAATCACAGTCCCTTGAGTATAGGCTAGACCTGTAACTTGCTTAACCAATATATATAGTAAAAGTGATGGGCTATTATGCCTGTGATTGTGCCCTGAAGGGGATTTTGCAGGTGTAATTAAAGCCCCAAATCAGTTGACTTTAAGCAATCAAAGGTGAGAATATCCTGAGTGGGACTGACTTAATTAGGTAAGCTCTTATTAAATAAAAACAAACAAAACAAAGCAAAGTAACAAGCAATGCTATAGTGTACAACCAGTAATGTGATAAAAGGGGAAAAAAGGAATATAGATTTCTATTTACTAGTCTAAATATAAAAAAGAAACTTTGAGTGAAGCAAAAATAGTAGTAGCCGTTTGCTATGGCAACTGGAAGATGGGCTCTAATTTGAAAGTAGATAGTCATAGAAGGTTAACTTTTTACTGCTATGTATTATTTTAAAAATTTAATAAATAAATTTTATTTTAAAATATTAAAAAATAGAAGTATGAATGTCATAACCCATAAGCAATTTTTATTTTTTTTAAAGATTTTATCTATTTATTTGAGAGAGACAGTGAGAGTGAGCATGAGAGAGGAGAAGGTCAGAGGGAGAAGCGGACTCCCCATGGAGCGGGGAGCCTGATGTGGGACTCGATCCAGGTGCTCCAGAATCATGACCTGAGCTAAAGGCAGTTGCTTAACCAACTGGGCCACCCAGGCGCTCCCATAAGCAATTTTTAAAGAATACCACAATGCAGGAGAAATATGCATTAACAAGGAACATGAAGGTCAAGAAGATCAAAAACATTAACACAGTGTAAGAGAGTGGACAGAGTATTCAAGGTGAGGGTGAAGGTAAATGGTCCGCTCATTGTGGTATGGTCTAGTTTTAAGTGCTGGAAATGGACAGACCCCTGGGATAATGAGACACCGTCATTTCTGGAGGCAGTCAGGTATTGGCTGGGTCAGGTATAGGACATGATGAGTCTGGTGACAGGATTGAAGAAACAGTGGTCTATAGCAACACTATGTGGAGAGCCAACTCTGGTTTCTACCCAAATGTGGCCCAATCAGGCAAACTCCTTTTTCATCTCTTCACTCCTAATTTCCTGTAGTGGCACTTCTTTATTTGTTTCCAGGAAGCTTTTCTGCAAGTCACATGGTGTTTCCATGTCTTTGATGATGACACTGCCAACATTATAGGACAATCCCGCTGGAAACATCGGTGAATTCCCAGTGTCTGTCCTTGAGGGATCTCACAGCTGCCTCTCCACATAGCATTTCTAACCACTCACCTTTTATTGCCAGAGTGTTCCTGACAGTAATTTCAGAAACAAACACAGGCCAATATAATATATGGAAGATTTTATTGTTTGTTTAATGAGAAGATTTAGGCCTTTAAGCAGGGAGACTATAGAGACAACTAAAAAGTGCTTTGCATTTTAAAAGCATGGCTGTGATTTCAATATTGGATGGGCAAAGGTACTGGCATAATAATGGTATCTGCAGATCAGGTGCAAAGAATATGAATGAAAATAATCCCTTTGGCTTATTCAGTGTGTGTCTCTAGGATCTGTTTCTATGTCGGGAAGCTGTGGGGAACAAGTCTGAAGCTGATGCTTTGGCACTTCATCTGGTACCATTAGAGGTACCAGTCCCCTCTCCCACCCTCAGGCAAGGGAACCTGGGTATATTTTCACTCTTTCATTATTCATTATAACTCCCCACTCTTTAAGCTGTAACTTGGGAGTCATTATGCACTGTGGGGAACTGTTTTAGTTCTAGCAGGCCACTAGGGAATACATAGTATGCAGAAGCTTTAATTTACAAAATTCCCTCTAGAAAAAGAAGCCAGGGAATGAAGCTTGGGAAGTGCTTCCTTTTCTGCATTGCAACTTACACACTCTGGGAATTAAACTCAACAACCTCATCATGACATAAGGGCTTCATAAATAGAGAGGAGTCGTTCTATTGTGTAAAACAAGACAATGCAGGGACTCTCTTGCTTCCACATAAGCTATTGGTATAATAAACACACATTCCCCTGGTTCTCCTAATAGCTGTGGAACAAGAACACTAGCGACATCCTTTTCTGCTTGATGATTCTCAAGACAGATGAGCTTTACTTTCCTTATTCTCCCATCAGAATAAGTTGTCAGCGAAGCTATGTGGTAGTTTTTGTGAAAATTTTATTTTGGGGAGAGTAGATAATTGATGTGAAATCACTGAAACGTTGTTGTGGGTATTTCCAGATAAACCTTCACTAAGTTAACAGCTGCTGACGAGAGACAAGTCTTTCTTCTGGCTCTTGAGGGACTGCTTGCTTGCTTCCTGGTGTTGGTGATTATACAAAAAGCTGATATTAAAAATTACAAGGCAGGTATTGGTGGGAAATACATTTTCACATCAGTTGGGGTAAATGCCTAGAAGCACATTAGAGGCAGGAGGTAGAAGAACATTAAATATAGCTTTGTAAGAACCTCTATGCTGTATTTCAAAGCAACTGCAACACTTTACATTCCCGAGAGCAATGAAAGAGTTCTTGTTGCTATTCATCCTTGACAGCATTTGCTATTGTTGCTTTTTTTGGATTTTAGCCATTCTAATAGATGTATAGTGATGGTATCTCATTGCTACTTTAATTTGCAGTTCCTTAATAACAAATCATGGTGAGCATCTTTGCACATGCTTATTTGTCCTCTATCTTCTTTGATGAGGTGTCTGTTCATCTCTTTTGCCCATATTTTAATTGGGCTTTTTTCTTATTGTTGTTATTCTTTGGACATGGGGCGCCTGGGTGGCTCAGTGGGTCAAAGCCTCTGCCTTCGGCTCAGGTCATGATCCCAGGGTCCTGGGATCGAGCCCTGCATCAGGCTCTCTGCTCAGCAGGGAGCCTGCTTCCTCCTCTCTCTCTGCCTGCCTCTCCATCTACTTGTGATCTCTCTGTCAAATAAATAAATAAAATCTTAAAAAAAAAAAAAGAGTTCTTTGGACATTGCAGATACCAGTTCTTTATCAGATCTATGTTTTGCAAATATTTTCTTCCTTGTGTTTTCATCCTATTAAGTTTTGTTTGTCTGTAGAGAAGTTTTTAATTTTGGTAAAAGCCACATTAGTATTTTCTTTCATGGAATGTGCTTTTTGATGTTTTATTTAAAAACAAACCTAGATGATTTCCTGTTTTCTTCTAGAAGAAGTGTTCTAGTTTGTATATGGGTTTTGTTTGCTTGTTAAATTTATCTATTATCCATTTGAATTGATTTTTTTGTGCAAAGTTTTAGGTCTGTGTCTAGATTCATTGTCGTTGTTGTTTTAATGTGGCTATCCAGACAGTGCTAGCACTTCCTTCACATTCTGTATACCTTTCACTTGCTTTTCTTATCATATTTCATTAGCTGAACTTCCAACACAGTGTTGGCTAGGAGTGGTGAGAAGGAATATTCTGTCTTCTTCTCGGTCTTAGCAGGAATGTATATATTTTCTTATCATTAAATGTCATGTTGGGTGTAAGTTTTTTGTAGACATAATTTATCAAATAGAGAAAGTTTTTCTCTATCACTAGTTTACTAAGTTTTTGTTTTTTTTTAAGATTTATTTATTTGACAGAGAGTAGGCAGAGGCAGGCAGAGAGAGGGGGGGAAGCAGGCTCCCCGCTGAGCAGAGAGCCCAATGTGGGGCTTGATCCCAGGACCCTGAGATCATGACCCGAGCCAAAGGCAGAGGCTTTAACCCACTGAGCCACCCAGGTGCTCCCTAAGTTTTTTTAATTGTAAATGGGTGTGAATTTTGTCAACTTAATATCCTGAATCAATTTATATAAGCATATGAGCTTAGAGGGTTACATTAATTAATTTTTAAGTATTAAGCCAGATTTGCATACCTGGCAAAAATCCCACTTGGCCATGATACAATTTTTTTAATGTATTTTTGGATAATTTGTTGAGAATTTTTACATCTGTCTTCATTAGAGACTTTTGCCTGTAGTTTTCCTTTCTTGCAATGGGTTTATCTGGTTTGGGTAGTAGGGTAATGGTGGCCTCATAGAATGAGTTAGGAAGTGTTCCCTGTGTTATATTTTTGGGAATAGATTATAGAGAATTGGAATCATTTCTTCCTTAAATGTGTGGTAGAACTCCCTACTGATATTATCTGGGTCTGGCACTTTGCTTTCTCTTTTGAAAGGTTATTAGTTATTGATTCAACTTATTTAATAGATACAGTCTGTATTTCTCCTTGTGGGAGTTTTGGTAATTTGCATCTTTTAAGGAATTGGTCCATTTCACTTAAATTCTCATATTTGTGGGTATAGAGTTGTTCACAGTATTCCTTATTATCTTTTTTTTTTTTTTTTTGGGAGAGGGACAGAGAAAGCACATGCATGAAGTGCAAGGAGGAGGGATAAAGGAAGAGGGAGAAAATCCCAAGTAGGCTCTGCACTAAGCCTGAGACAGGGCTCTATCTCAGGACCCTTAGATAATGATCTGAACCAAAACCAAGAGTTGGATGCTTAACTGACTGAGCCACTAAGGTGCCCCTCCTTATTGTCTATGGAATCAGTATTGATAACTTTTCTTTTATTTCTGAGATCACTAAATTGTCTCTTCTCTCTCCTTGTTATTGTAAGCTCGACTAGAATTTTGTCAGTTTTATTGATCTCTTTAAAGAACAAGCTTTTGGTTTCAATGAATTTCTCCTTTGGTTTTCTGTTTTTAATTTCATGAATTTCTGTTATAATTTTTATTATTTCTTTTTTTCTATTGGCTTTAGGCTTATAGTTCCCTATGATAGGGGTATGGAGTATTGAATAGCTCCTTCATTTATCCCAAAATATGCATTTAATGTTATAAAATTCCATCTGTAGACTCCTTTTGTGGCAGCCACACATTTTCGTAAGTTTTAGTTTCATTTACTTCAATTTTTAAAAATTTCTCTTGAGACATCTTCTTTAATCCATGTGTTATTGAGAAATGGGTTGTTTAATTGAGAAATGTTCACTAATTTTCCAGCTGTCTTTCTGTTATTGATTTATAGTTCAATTCCACTGTGGTCTGAGAACATAGTTTGTATAATTTCTATTTTTTAAAATTGTTAAGCTGTGCTAGATGGACCAGAAGTGGTTTATCTTTGTGAGTGTTCTAGGTGACATTGATAACAATGTATTCAGCTATTATTAGGTGGAATATTCTATAAATATCACTTAGATCAGATTGATTGATAGTGCTGTTGAAGTCAATAATATCCTTAATAAATTTTTGTGCATGTTATCTATTGATTAGAGGGGTGTCAATGTCTTTAAGTATAATAGTAGATTTGTTTATTTTTCCTTACATTTCTTTCAGCTTTTGCCACACATACACTGACAGCTTTTGTTTGGTGCATACATGTTCAAGATTATTAGGTCTTCTTGGAATGTTGACCCTTTTACAATTGTTTAATGCTCCTCTGTATTTCTGATAATTAACCTGGTTCTGAGGTCTGCTTTATCTGAAATTAATACAGCTATTCTAACTCTCTTTTGATTAGTGTTAACATAGTATATCTTTCTTCACCCCTTTGATTTTAATGTATCTGTGTTTTTATATTTGAAGTGGAGCTTTTAGACACACATCTAGTTAGGTCTTGCTTTTTATCTATTCTGATGGTTTCTATCTTTTATTTATTTAGACTACACTTTAAGTGTTTTTTTTTTTTTAAAGATTTTATTTATTTATTTGACAGACAGAGATCATAAGTAGGCAGAGAGGCAGGCAGAGATAGAGGAGGAAGCAGGCTCCCTGCTGAGCAGAGAGCCTGATGCGGGGCTCGATCCCAGGACCCTGGGAGCATGACCTGAGCTGAAGGCAGAGGCTTAACCCACTGAGCCACCCAGACGCCCCTTAAGTGGTTTTTGATATGGTTGGATTATTAATTACTATGTTACTGTTTTCTATTTATTGAATAGGTTCTTCATCTTTTTATTCCTTATCTACCTTTTCTGGTTTTAATTGAAAATTTCCCATGATTCCATTT